>CM062095.1:7389711-7517211 GCA_031163375.1 Conogethes punctiferalis | reverse complement strand
TGCAATAGGCCGAGAATGATGATTATATTCGGACTATTATTCATTGAAGAAAAATTATATAAATTTCAATATTAAAATTAAACTGTGTATTATGTTTATTCTAGACTAGCTGTGCCCGCGACTTCGCCCGCGTGGAATGAAGTTTCATCCCCTATTTTATCCCCTTGAGGGTACAGTTGATCAAAATCCTTTCTTAGCGGATGCCTACGTTTGATATATTTAGATTCCCGTCTAATAAAATCCTTAGAAAGGAATGGGTTAGACAAATAAATAGATAAAACTGGACTCCTACCAAATACCTACACCAAAATTTGTTCTTCCCAAAGTTTGTTTTTGATTGCAAGTAGTAACTCTGTTTAAGTAGTGACTTTGTTAGTAACTCTGTTTGATTAAGTGACTTTGTAAATTGTGTATATGTGAATAAATCTGTTGAAACTCTATCGGTCTTTAAATTGAATACAGTCCACAATAGTTTATATTGTTAGTTAATCACTATCGTCTGTTTGTTTTTTTTTGTTGTATGTTGTGTTGTATTGTAACCTGTGGAGCCAATAAAAAAAAATCTTTCTTTCTTTCCACGATGTTCGTGGCGCAGAGTCAGCTAATTTGTATTTATACTTACTGTTTTATATAATTATGTACATAATTTAATAAATATATAAATAATACAAGCAAAACACTATTTATTTTTTACTGTTCCAATCAATGCACCCTTTCTCCTTTAGTTATACATAATTGAAAAGTGTCATGCGCTTGATGTAATGTAATAAAAGCAACCGTTTATAGTCACAAAAATGTTAAAACTATAGGTCGCCTCAAGGCGTGGTCTTCTACTTACTTCTGGTGTCACCATGATCCAAAAAGTTCCTATGGACTAAAGGCGCAGATGTCGCTAGGAGTACTTTTTATTGAATAGGTAGGTATTCTGAGTACGTCCTTATAATATAGCTAGCGAAATCTAGTGCCCGATAGCTAAACTACATAAGAAGATGAGACCTAGTAGTTCGGCTTCTAGCCGCCATACGGAAATAAGAAAGGGGCGTCCCCCCGTACCCCCCTTCTTTTTGCCACGCAATTTTCCTATGAAAGTATTGGTTATGGCATCTCCTCTTTGTATTTGCTTCGTGAATGCGACTGACAAGGGCTCATCTGAAAATTAAAGTCAGGTGCGATACGGTACGATAAACAAGTCGTAAAGGAAATTGTACGGGTAAATCATAATGTTGAAACATAAGATTAGGTAATGTTCTCATTACCGACTCTACATGAATGGTGTGGTGATTCAACTACATAACACTTATTCTTGCCTATTGCTTAAAATTGTGCAATATTTATACCTCATCTGTCAACCGACTGGTGGCGGTATAACCATTACAATTGAAGGCGTAGCTGAATACCACAGATCGGTGACGGGCAGCAGCGACACCGGAGCGTGAAGATACGCCCTGCGATCGTCATCCCGCCTGCCCACCGTGGCGATTATGGGTATATCCTCCAGACGTTTGCCCTAAGTAGCGAACAACTGGAGAGGCCTATGTCCAGCCGTGGACTGCAATAGGATACCTCATCTGGCAGCTGACAAGCATTGGACGGAGCAAGACTGTTGATTGATTAATTGGCAGCTAACGGAAAATGGTTTAGGTGGGGTTACTTGCCGTTACGACTTGGGTTACTCTTTCGCTAACCATCTGCCTGGTTACGGAAAGTGTCACGGACTGGCTAGATGGTTACCTTGTTGCACGACATATCTTAACTAATATTATAAAGCTGAAGAGTTTGTTAGTTTGAACGCGCTAATCTCAGGAACTACTGGTCCGAATTGGAAAATTCTTTTTGTGTTGAATAGACCATTAATCGAGGAAGGCTTTAGGCTATATAGCATCACGCTGCAGCTATTAGGAGCGAAGAAATAATGGAAAATGTAAAATCAAACGGGGATAAAATAACTATTCCACGCGACGAAGTCGCGAGCACAGCTAGTTAACAATAAAGAGACAAACTATGTAACTCAAATTACTTTACTTTTTTCCAGGAACCCGTAGCGATCAAGTCGAAGCTGCTTCACTGGCAGAAGGTGGACCCTTCCGACCATCTCTACATCCCACTGAAGGAGCAGGCGGAGGCGGTAGCTGTGTAAATCGCACTTAGCTTTGTTGGAGCACGCTTTTAGGACCCATGCAAGGAGGCATTGGCGTGAGACCTAGCACCGCATTAGTATCATTTTCCAGTAATGTATGTAGGGTTGCCAGGTACAATATATTATAAATGCTTGTCTTTTGCGGGATAATTTGGATTCGGGCGACAGGAAAATTATCAATACTAAATTTCCTAGCCATCTTACAACTAGGGTTTTTGATTTACCCACAGGCTAAGCGCAAGCAAAGACAATAGGGGCGGCGGGCGCTGCTCTGAGTCTAAGGGCCATTCATATATTCCGTCACACTTAAAGGGGTTTCGAGGCGGTTCACGAAGTGTGACACGCAAGAAAGTCGTCTAACAAAATGACCAGCTGTGACAAGGAGAGGTCAGATAGTCATGGAATTTGTGTGACGTAATTTGTGGATGGCTTAGGTACTTACAAAATTTTGGGAAAATTTGTGTAGGTACTGAAAGTTTATTATACTTATCTGTCTGTACTTGTAATTTAATAAGTTGCGCTTATAAGTCACCTAATGTAAAAGTAGGACAGTACCTACAAGCTTGGGGGCACATATTCTGAATCAGGCTCTGCTGACAACCCTAAATGTTGGGGCGTAATACGAGAAGTGGAAATGATATCCATGTGAAGCTAACTCAAGATACAGTAAGTCAGCTTTCGTGTAGTCTTTGGGTTAATTTTAATAAGAAGTTTCGTCTCACAAAATTGTGTTGTTCGAATCGAAGACGTTTCGTCCGGTTATGTGATTGAGTAGGTACCTAATCTTTTGTTGTGATGGTAAATTTATTTGTGACGTAAACTGAAAAGGTTCAATCGAAATTTGAGCAGAAAGATGTATTTAGGTAGATATTATACCTAGGAACAATTGAATAACTGTGTAATCAGTCGTAACTAATATTAAACTATTTGAATTTGAAACATTGCCCATCTGTGATCTTTACTAACTGAACAATTGTAAAATTCAGTATTGAGCAATACAGGTTTCATAGCAATGTTCAAAGTGAAGCTCAGTCGAAATGTTCCCTGTAAGTAAATACTTCTCGCCTGGAAAAATCAGTATGTAAAGTTTGTTGTGTACTATGAATAAGATACCCTACCATTGGGTAGGTAAATGTTTCAGTTGATTTTTTTTAAATTTGTGTGGATGACATTTCATTTTTTTTATGAATATTTGATTATCATTGTATACAGTGTTGTCGAGGCCTATTTTTCATGAACAAAGTTATTAATCAAACGTTTTGGTAAGTGATATAACCGTTTATAACCTCGAGATGATTTTGAAACAACAAAATCTACGAGAAAGATTTAATAAGCTCCTGATTTGGATTAAAACCTTCCTATCTTTTTTATACTACTGAAATTTCACGCAGTTAATATGTAACGGAACAATTAATACAGAATAACTATTAATTAATTAATTTAATAAATACCCAGGCGTCTGAAAGATTAAACAAACGTTCAAAACATTTTTCAAATGTCTATTTTGTAATGTGGGAATATCATGGTTCCTTAGCAATACTGATCCAGTTTAGGATGCTTTCACACGAATTGATTGATTCCCGATGTGGTTTCACTTCGTATTCAATTGACAATCTTAGTAGGTCAAGGTTAGGATATCATGATGTAAATTAAACCGACGACCTCATAAATAACGCACCATAGACTGTATGTGTGATAGCTTAATATCGTGAAAACACCAATTGACTTGTTTTTGTATTTTTTACAACACGTAATATCTACTTACACCTATTTTAAACACGGGACGATTAAATTTCACGCTAAGGTATTAAAACAATTTCATATTGACTTGAGGTGCTGAGAGCATAAGTAGATCATCCTCAATATAATAAATCTGTTGTCAAATACCCATAATATAAGCTTTGGCTTAGTTCGAGACTAGATGGCGTTGTGTGACCATTATGGCATGTGTTGGGTTATTTATTTTAAATCGTAAAATCCTTTTTTGTGTCTGCCCACTTATGTTCTCAACGCCTCATCTCAGCAGCGTACGTTGAAATCTAAGTTATTTAGAATACTCGTAGAATGAAAGGTTATCATGTAACTGCGAAGTACGGGTCTAAAACCTTTAGTTAGTCTAATGCTATGGTACAGCTTATCAGATAAGTTCTCAGCTGTCTTATCTGACTCGTGTAGGCGTTTACTAGAAGCGTGGCATAGCCATGACCTGATTTTGTAGTAGGTACTTAACTCTAGGCAATATAAATTCACCCGTACCACATCGCAATCTTGATAAAATAACAACCTACTTGTGAAAAATGGTCTGTAGGACCGTATTTTCACATAAACTAATTTTACCAAAATTTTGAGTTAGGTCATTACTTTATTAAGAGTGTGACATATAGGTAGAAAGAAAGTAGTTGTCTTAGAATTTGGCAAATATTATACCAGTATTGTTAAATGTATTTAGTTATTAGGAAAATTTAATGCAGTTTTAGATTCACAAATGTTTTGAGTATAACTACATTCCAAACAATATAAAATTAAAATGGAAATTCATAATGCCACCTTACTTAATTATATTTAAGTTATCTGTGATTTTGGTTTGCACTAGTATTTTATAAGGTACTTAATTATTATTATTAATTTAACATACATGTTTGTATTGTATTTTTATTTCGTGTTATCAATGTGATAATATTTTGTATTATTATTTGACTAATGTTGAATAGTGTGGACATCTTTAAAATCACTATCATACTTTATGAAATAAATTGTGTGTTACATTTATGATGTTTCTTTTACGTTTGACACAGTTTAACTCGTCTTTCCTGAACGATACAACTTAGAAATATTTAAAGCTAGAGTGCCTAATTAGACTTTATCTATAAAAAGACTATTTTTTTTTTATATTGGCTCGACATAATGGCTTCCCTACACCTGATGGAAAGCGAAAGAGAAGCCCAAGTCGCTGTGACCTGTTACCTGTGGTCAGTTACCTGTCAGTTGCCACCGCCATGCCGGCCCAACCCTAACCCCCCACGAGCTCCGGAAACCCTACTCACCGGCAGAAACACGACCCAGAGGTCATTTGACTGCGGTATTCTATAGGGTGGAGGTCCTTCCCCGGACGGGCGGCTCAATTCGAGCGAAGATTCGCTATGCCCTACCTCTCTTATAAGTAATATATATCTATTTATATTTTATTTATAAGTAAGCATCCTCCACCCTAGGCCAAATCATCTTACACACTTATCAGGTGTGATTGTGGTCAAATGATATCTTAAATAAATAATAACAGCGCTTTACCTTACAAAAAAATCGAGTTTCCTCTCCCATCGTTTAGGCTTCGAATGAGGTAAGACATTTTATTGTAAGGTAAAACACTGTTGTTAACTTATTCGAATCATTTATTTGCCCTAGATACCAAAAGTTGGAGAAGACAACTGCAAAGATTTATTAAAATACCAACGAACTTGTGAATAAAAAGAGTAGGTAATACTGTAAAAGATTCTTTAATAACTATCATCTTTCTTTTTTAAAATAATGACAATCGAACACTTACGTCTATGTAATTTATCTTATATTTTTAATTTAAAATCACTTAGCACTAACTCACAGGAGAAAATATTGGAACCGCCTGTTTCATCGTTGCCATTTATATTCAATAATAGGCTTTATATTCCTTACTAAAGTACAGATCTCACATTAGAGTCAGTTAGATGAAAGAGAAAGACTGCCTAGGGATATAATAGATTAGGTTTTATTGAAATAATCACCATAAAGTTAATCAGAGCAACCCCAACACCATCATAATAAAAATAGTAATAGGACTATACACTAATATATATTCTATACCTAATGTAGTATTTGTGAGAAATAAACGTAATTTGAATCATAATTTGTATGAAAACCATATAAAAGAGACTCTAGCGGTAGTACAAGTAAAAAACGCAAGACATTTTTATACAAATTGAGCAAATACACAAACACATTAATTACGTTATTTCTCGCAAACACTCGGAGTACTGATCTCAAACTGTTATAGGCATTAGAGACGACTCATGTCTTAGAGGTGTATGAGAGGAGACCAGCCTCCATCTCTCACCAAGTGACACAATCGAATAAGATGGCATAGGAAGAAAGACGGTGAGAATTTGCAAAGTGAGGCTTTTATTCTCATTGTCCAATGCCTTACAGTCTCCAGAGGAAATAATTAAATCAACCACATCAAAATCTTATCAAAACTCATGGCAGTGTCATTAAACAGGAAGAGAAACCAACTGTTAACAATTTAAGTTATAAGATCTTGAAGGAGACGGCTAAGCTTTGGCAGTCTGTGTTCCTTGATTTTCAAAGCGAGATAAAATTGGTTTTTATTGAATGAGCATGCTCCATCATAGGCTCACATCGTAACATCGCTTCACATCAGACAAGAAGCGTTACTCTTTTTAGTAAAAAAAATAACTAAACAAATATTTCTTCTAGCCCAACGTTCCAATTATGGGTAACGCCTCCAGGTGTTCGTCCAAAGAGGTGAACAACTGGAGAGGCCTATGTCCAGCAATAGACTACGATAGGCTAATGATGAAACAAATATTTGTCTGGTGAAATAGTCCAATTTATACAAAACTATCAAAAACCTATGCTAATTGTTTTATTGCTAGTACTTCTTTATGGTCTTTCTGATCAGTGCCATGCGCTGTTTGTGTGCCTCTGTGACAGCAGCCCTCTTGTATGGTCTCAGCTCATCATTGCCGAAGCCAGGTATCCACATGTTCCATTGTCGTTCTGTAAGAAAATAAAATAAATAATTATTAAAATATTTTATTATTAACTAACTTACATACCGACATACTTATTATTGTCTTCTTTTTTTCTGTAATTTTTATCTAAACTAATATTATAAAGAGGAAAGATTTGATTGTTTGTTTGTTTATTATAAAAACCTTGTCCGAACAATAATGAACACATTAAAAACCAAGAATCATCCAATTTTGTGCAGTTGTTCATCAAGTTATGCAGTCACGATACATTTCCGAGTTCCATTTTTATTTTTACAATATAGATTTAATATAATTATGAGAGAAAAGGTTTCTTACACCACCAGCGCAATTGCTTTAGAATTATCCTTGAGTTATATGTTGCAGCCAATGATAAATGTACCCAGTTTCGTCAACCACAAACATAATAATCACATAAAACATACCTAAATGTAATTGTACGTCTTTCAACTCTACTGTGTGGGCATGTCTGTGCTTGGCCAACGAACACGCAGCATTTAGAGTGGTGTCTATAAAGTCATCCGCAAGCTGGAGTAGCATTTCTTCAACTTCTTCGTCCAATTGCACCGTGGGGTCCACCTCTCGAACCAGCTCTTGTAGTCGCGGTCGGCTGAGTAACTAAAAGAAGATTAATGTATTAGACTGGCTTGTAAGTTCAATGTGCTGTTGCGGCTTTAGGCAGACGGTGCTCAACTGCTTGAAACAGTCTGTGTACGGCTGCTCCTAATAACTTTAACAGTTATATCGCATCCTTAGTATAAGCTTTGCTTGGTTGTTTATGTTAGAAGAAGCCTTGTCCAGCAGTGGATTGTGATCGGCTGCAGATGATCTGCTATCTCACTAGCTGAGATAATGTCTGCGGACAGGTGTGAGATTGTGGGTCATAATAGTACAAGAAAAACATTATAACTCACAATCAGGACTATTCCGAAACGTCCACACACATCCATTCTATTACAGACTCTTGGCAACTAATTTGAACAACATTTTGCTTTGTGAATTGTACCAGTAGTACCTAATAAACATTTTTTTCTTTCTTTCTTCTTTCAGTAGTTGGTGTGAATTATCTTTTAAGCACATTTATTCTGTATGATAATAATACATGCAATTATCTCATTCTAAGGTAAATTGGATTAAAAACCAGGGTGTATGACCAAGACACGCCACACAGAGCCACACATCATTGTCTAGTCTAAACTAAGCCAAAACTTGTACTATGGGTATATGGACAACTGATAAACCTACTTAAATACGGCCACTGTACCACTCGACTAAGCTGGTTCTCGTTTTGTTGCATTTATGACCCAATGAAAACACGACAAATACCTGTGTTGCCTGATCACCAGCGCCGCTCTGGCCGGCTTTAGCGGCGACCTGGGCCTGCGTCCCCATGGGGCTGTGCTGCGACGGCGACCCCTGGATGGAGCCCGATTGCAACTGAGGACTCTGCAGCGGATTGTTCACGTACTGAACGCCTTGATTCATCGACCCAATTGTGGGCATATTGCCGCCTTGACCCAACGAATTGTTAGACATTGTTCTACCTTGTGTATTATCTTGAACCCTTACAATTCAATTAGTAAGATCTTTTTAAAATTCAATATCACAAAATAGAAAAATAACACGATAGCTTGAGCAACTCAGCAAAACAAACCGTGCGTGCGAAGATTGACAAAATCTGATGTGACAGTACCTGTCAATTTAATGTATTTTTTTATTCTTGGCTCTGTGCGATGTGTGATTCAGCCACAGACTTTTTTATAAAAATGTTACCCAGCAATCGATAGCATCGGATTCTGTAATTTTTTAATATTTTTGTATTTAAGATAATAATTATTTAACAATGTCATCATAATAAGTATAATACATAAATAAGTTTACTTTGCAGCTCCAAGCAGTTTCAAGATCCATCCAAGTGGCGAACATTGGGAGAGGCCTATCTTCAACAGTGGACTGTTTGAAGCTGATGAGGAATTCCATTGTAGGTAACGTAGGTACCTATTTAGATAAACCAAAGGTTCCATAACTGTTTTTTTCCCATACCCCATATTTTTTGTAAGCTAATGTCGAGATTCGCATCGACCTCTTGTGGTCCACTTTGGAAATCACTGCCTTAGTTGTTTTTCTCTCTTCCTATTCATTTTGAAACTTGGATTTGAGTCTAGCATTATATTTTTTATATGATAGCGCTGCTAGATTGGACGCGTTTATAGCAGGATTTCCTTAGTAATCAGTCTGTGTAGCTTACACAATAAGTGTAATGATTTGTTGAGAGTTATCTCGAGTCGAGGAAGAACCAGTTTGATCATTCTTGATAACCAAGTACAACATAAATTAATTAAAGATAACTACTTATTTTGTTAATCCTTTGAAAACCTATGATATTTAACTTATTCAAGGGGTTAAAGAACATTGAAAGTCAAGTTTTCTGTAGTTATACTTAATTTATTAGATGAATCAGTCTATTTCGTCGACGAGGGACGAAGTGTCAGAGAAGTCGTCATCCTCTACCATCTTATCTGGTGACACTTTATTTTCTCTGTATTCTTGCATGAAAAATTTTAAAGCAGCCTTCATATCCCAATTCTGTAGTTTTAGTCTCCTGTAATAAAAAAAGTAGGTACATCAGAATTGTTAAACGATCGGTGAAGGTGAAGGGATGTTTCCCGGGTCAAAATAATCCCACTAATATTACAAACGCGAAAGTTAGAAGCTAGTTACATTATATTTAGTCTGTATTCTAGATTATGAAAAATGTATTGGGCACATATATTATCTTTTTTCATTTAAACAAAAAATAACAAAGATACAAGACATCAACATTTAGGAGTGGGGGTCTTTGACGTCACTCTGTGGCGAAAAAGCTCCCACTCTCTGACGTCGAGCGTAATTTTAACGGGCTATATCTGTAATTTTTGGTCTAATTTATAAATGAAAAAATACGCGTCTCTTTATTTTTGAACATCTAAAAGACGGACTAATTACGGCCATTGGGTCTTTTAAACGTGGTGTGAAGCGGCACTTATGCAGGCGTCATGATGCGATCTTGTACTAATTAGGTAAGCGTAATTATGTATTTTTGGACTTCGTCGCCTGTTTAACATCAGGCAAGTATGCAGTCTATCTGACATGCTAATATATATATAAAAAACCGGCCAAGTGCGAGTCGGACTCTCGCACGTAGGGTTCCGTACCACTATACAGCTAAATAAATGTTTTTCTTTACGTTTTATTATATTGGAGTTAATTAAATGAAAAAATTAGGTAATTTGATTTATGACGTTTAAAAAAAAACTACTGGCTAGATTTTATTCAAACTAAATTTCGTTAGTAGTTTTCATAGTGATACACATGATATATTTTTTTCAGTTTTATCATGCCCATATCTTAGAAGTTACGGGGGGGGGGGGGACACTCATTTTACCACTTTGGAAGAGTCTCTCGCGCAAACTATTCAGTTTAGAAAAAAATGATGTTAGTAACCTCAACATCATTTTCAAATACCTATCCATAGATACCCCACACGTATAGGTTCGATGAAAAATTTTTTTTTCAGTTTCAGTTCTATGTATGGGGAACCCCAAAAGTTTTGGATTTTTTTTATGATTTTATTTAAAATCTTAATGCGGTTCACAGAATACATCTACGTAACAAATTTCAATAATGTAGCTCTTATAGTTTCGGAATAAACTGGCTGTGACATACGGACGGACAGACAGACAGACAGACAGACAGACAGACAGACAGACAGACAGACAGACAGACAGACATGACGAATCTATAAGGGTCTCGTTTTTGCCATTTTGGCTACGGAACCCTAAAAAACCGGCCAAGTGCGAGTCGGACTCGCGCACGTAGGGTTCCGTACCACTGATTGAATGAAAAAATTAGGTAATTTGATTTTTGACGTTTAAAAAAAAACTACTGTCTAGATTTCATTCAAACCAAATTTCGTTAGTAGTTTTTATAGTAATACACATCATATATTTTTTTCAGTTTTATCATGCCCATATTTTAGAAGTTACGGGGGGGGGGGGGGGGACACACATTTTACCACTTTGGAAGAGTCTCTCGCGCAAACTATTCAGTTTAGAAAAAAATGTTGTAAGAAACCTCAACATCATTTTCAAATACCTATCCATAGATACCCCACACGTATGGGTTTGATGAAAAAAAAATTTTTGAGTTTCAGTTTCATGTATGGGGAACCCCAAAAATTTTGAATTTTTTTCTGATTTTACTTTAAAATCTTATAGCGGTTAACAGAATACATCTACGTACAAAAAATAACAAAGATACAAGACATCAACATTTAGGAGTGGGGGTCTTTGACGTCACTCTGTGGCGAAAAAGCTCCCACTCTCTGACGTCGAGCGTAATTTTAACGGGCTATATCTGTAATTTTTGGTCTAATTTATAAATGAAAAAATACGCGTCTCTTTATTTTTGAACATCTAAAAGACGGACTAATTACGGCCATTGGGTCTTTTAAACGTGGTGTGAAGCGGCACTTATGCAGGCGTCATGATGCGATCTTGTACTAATTAGGTAAGCGTAATTATGTATTTTTGGACTTCGTCGCCTGTTTAACATCAGGCAAGTATGCAGTCTATCTGACATGCTAATATATATATAAAAAAAACCGGCCAAGTGCGAGTCGGACTCGCGCACGTAGGGTTCCGTACCACTGATTGAATGAAAAAATTAGGTAATTTGATTTTTGACGTTTAAAAAAAAACTACTGTCTAGATTTCATTCAAACCAAATTTCGTTAGTAGTTTTTATAGTAATACACATCATATATTTTTTTCAGTTTTATCATGCCCATATTTTAGAAGTTACGGGGGGGGGGGGGGGGGGGACACACATTTTACCACTTTGGAAGAGTCTCTCGCGCAAACTATTCAGTTTAGAAAAAAATGTTGTAAGAAACCTCAACATCATTTTCAAATACCTATCCATAGATACCCCACACGTATGGGTTTGATGAAAAAAAAATTTTTGAGTTTCAGTTTCATGTATGGGGAACCCCAAAAATTTTGAATTTTTTTCTGATTTTACTTTAAAATCTTATAGCGGTTAACAGAATACATCTACGTACCAAATTTTAATAACGTAGCTCTTATAGTTTCGGAATAAACTGGCTGTGACATACGGACGGACAGACAGACAGACAGACAGACAGACAGACAGACAGACAGACAGACAGACAGACAGACAGACAGACATGACGAATCTATAAGGGTCCCGTTTTTGCCATTTTGGCTACGGAACCCTAAAAAGGAAAAATATATTCCCGATTTACAATAGGGCTACCGTATCTCATAGAGATAGGTGAGCATACAAGCAAAGTTTGTGAAAGCCCTCTAATGGGAATTGTCATTATAGCTGTATGTCCAGCAGTGGATGTTTAAATAAATAAATAAATATCAGACAATATCACATACATTGCTCTAATCCCAAAGTAAGTAGCTTAAGCACTTGTGTTATGGGTATCAGAACAACGAAGGTACCACAAATAAATACATAAATACAAATATAAATCTTTAATACATTAATATGTACATTACAATGCCCGAAAAGGGTGACTAAGTTTTAAAGAACATAATATGACTTATTAAGATCCAAATGTATCACTTAGTCTGTAATAAAGAATTTGAATTTGAACACCCAGACATGGTACAAACACAAGTGTTCATCACACTAATGTTTGTCCCGGGTGGGAATCGAACCCACGACCCTTGGTTCAGAAGGCAGGGGTCACTAACAATTGAGCCACCGAGCCAGTCCGAGGATGTTTGCAGGCTGATATGATGATTATCGATTTTCCTATTAGCTTTTTAACATCTTTCTTGCAGGACAGCAATTTAAACTAGAAGACAAACCCGGCAAAAACCATAAAATTGAAATATGCGTTTTAAATATTGCTCTTTAGACATATTTTACATTGGCATCATAAATTAGCCGATAGTTCGCTGTCAGCGATCTTACCGCCGTCAGACTACTCGATGTCAATCAATACTTCTATACTAATAATATTTAGAGAAAAGATTTGATTGTTAGTTTGATACGAATAGGCTCCGAATCTACTGGACCGATTTGAATAATTCTTTCACTGTCGGTAAGCTACACTATCTCTGCTGAACATAGGCTATATTATATATTATAAAAACGTTAGGGATCCGTGCTAAAAGTTTAATAATGTACCCCAAGGCGTAAAAAATTGCCAAAAAGCTATCTTTCAAACTGACGTATTGAAAACGTTACCATAGCAACCTAAAATACCCGAAGCGAAGCGAGGGCGGTGTGGCTAGTGTGAAATATATCTATAGAGCAATTTTTAAAGTTCATATTTTAATTATTATTTTTGCTAGGTGGGAGCATCCTGCACATCCAGTTTAATTCTGAATGTGTAACCATGATCCAAATTTGTCTGGTTCCCCTTTCTGAGGGTTACGAAGGTCAGATGGCAGTCGCTTCAATGTAATAACCAGACTCGTTAAATCTAGGACCCTGGGCCTAGAGGCACAAACCGGGACAACGCTAAGAGAGGGAGCAGGGCGGTAAAAGCGACCCCCAGTCTGTCTAAGATACTCACGATTCAGCTTCAAATCTTCTCAGGCCCGTGATGTGTACGAAAGCCTTCACAATGGCCTCTATGTCGTCTAAATCTGGATTTACTAGCTGAAATTTATTTAAATTTCTAATGGGATGCTGAAACAAATTAAAATACACACTTATTAACAATATAAAGTGGTTCATTAATTAGGTATAGTTACGATACAAAGGTTGTAGGATATTTAGGTAAATGTTTATGTTTATACATATATCTATATGTAGGTAGGTACATCATATCAGAGATAAAATGACATACATATTTTAATCGCATTTAAATTTATTTTTTTCATATCCATACCTGTCAATACTATAATGAAAATAGACACACAAAGATATTATTTTCATTAGATCATATTAGGCAGTCTTCCAATCTTTTCCATACCACCTTTATAACAATAAAATAATGTATGTGACTTGATTATTGACACTTTATTTTCTTTCATGAATTAAGCATTGTGACATTATTTTAAAAGGTTCAAGTAACATGACACCAGACGGTCCAATGGGCATGGTGCCGAAAAAAGAGTAATTAGTCCGTCTTTTACATTGTTAAATAATAAAAGACACGTATTTTTTCATTTGTAAATTAGACCAAAAATGACAAAGATATAGCCCATTAAAATTATGCGTGACGTCAGATTTTTGCAAATGAGTGACGTCAAAGACCCCCACTCCTACATTTTGATGCCTTGTATCTGTTATTTTTTGTTGATGAAAAAAGGAAAAATACGTGTCCAATATATTTTTATAATCTAAATCAGTCAGTTTATAGTAAATCTAATCAAAAAATTATCAACACTGCTCATATCTTTTTGATCATCTTTGACGCCATATTTGTTTTGGTGACTACTAACGCCGCGTGGGAAAAGAATGAACTAAATTACAATCACCTGACTGCTTTTACGTCCGCTCTTTTCAAAGGGCTATGTTTCAATCCGCTACCTAGTTGAACGTTAAATTACGGACTAAATATAATGTAATTATTTTACCCTGGAATCATCCCTATTTGATGTTGTTACTTTACTATATTACAAGATGCTTGGCTCAAAAGGGCACGCTCCTAGAGCCGTAAAACTTATTATAAAAATATCACAAGATTCTTTTAAGCCAAATTAATGAAAAAAAGTCAATTAGGAACTTACCTTAAAACTATTAGAAATCTGTTCCTCAGTGGCTTCTCTTATGGTCCACATATCGTGTTGTATGAGATACGTTGAGCTGACCCTCTTCGCCTTTATGGTAAACACAAATGTCCTCCGGAACGAGAAATACTGGGTTCGTGGTAGAGGAGGATTGGCATCTTTTGCCTCTGTTGAAGCCGGTCCTCTGAAGATTCCATCAACTACTACTATCATTGCTTTATTCTGAAATAGAAATTACATCATCATCAGACTGTCGTAGTCCATTGCCGGACATAGGCCAGATATTCAAATAACCCTGAAGGAAAGAGAATCATCATCATCAGCCTATTGCAGTCCACTGCTGGACATAGGCCTCTCCAGTTGTTCGCCACCTAGAGCAAACTTCTGGAGGATATACCCATAATCGCCACGCTGGGCAGGCGGGTTGGCGATCGCAGGGCATAGCTTCTTGCTCCGGTGACGCTGCTGCCCGTCATCGGCCTGTGGTATTTTATTTAGCTACGCCTTCTATCGTGATGGTTTTACCGCCACCAGTCGGTTTGCCAGAGCCTCGTTTGTTGTTTGGCAGGATGCACCACGGGCAGGTGAGGATGGCTTGAAGCGAAAAGGTGATAGGTCGCTCCCTTACATCCAAGGAAAGAGAATGCACATGATCATTCATTGGCCTATCTAATAGCTGAGCGGGGACCTGTTTGGTACCCATTAGGTTTTAATGTCAGTTTTTTTAAGTTTTTTTTTTTTGGGATATTTGGCTCTGCACGATTTGTCCTTCAGCCACGGACTGAGTTTGCGAGGCTTGGTACAAAAGGTTAGGAAACGTATATTATAGGAAAATTCGGACAAAGGATGAAAGAATAAAGGATCAGGTAGGTATAACAGTAGGTAGATTAATATAAGATCTTTTGTATGTAAATGTAAGTACCAATTAAACGTTGTTCTATTCTATTCTATCGCAGTTCACAACTGGACATAGGCCTCTCCAAGTGTTCGCCACTTTGGGCAAACGCCTGGAGGTTGTACCCATAATAGTCACGCTCCTCGCTTCGTTGACGCTGATGCCATCATCGTCTTTAGCTGCTTTTTCAATCGTGATGGTTATAACGCCACCAGCCAGTGGCCAGAGAGCCTCTTTTGTTATTCGAGCTTTTTGCTTGAAGCGAAAAGATGATAAAATAAATAACCCAAGACGTGCACGCTGGGCCACGGCGCCATCTAGCCCAAACTAAGCCGAAGCTTGTACTATGGGTACTGGACAACTGATAAACATACTTAGATGCATTTTTTTGTAAATAAATACATATTATACATAGAAAACACCCAGACCAATACAAACAGACATGTTCATGCACACAAATGTTTGTAATGTGTAGGCATCGAACCCACGACCTTTGGCTCAGAAGGCAGAGGTCACTACCATTTGAGCCGCCGACCTAGTCAAGATAGGTCCCTCCCTTACATCCCCAAAGCATCCTTGTCGGTTTATAAGTTATGACTGGCTCGGTGGCTCAATTGGTAGTGACCCCTGCCTTCTGAACCAAGGGTCGTGGGTTCGATTCCCACCCGGGACAAACATTCGTGTGATGAACACTTGTGTTTGTTCCATGTCTGGGTGTTTATATTTGTATTCAAATATTTATATGTAGTACCTTCGTTGTTCTGATACCCATAACACAAGTGCTTAAGCTACTTACTTTGGGATCGGAGCAATGTATGTGATGTTGTTTGATATTTATTTATTTAACTAGCTGTGCCAGCGACTTCGTCCGCGTGGAATAGTTTTTTGGGTAGTGATTTTAATGACCCCCAGTGCCTGGCAGCTGGCAGCGGCGCGGCGCAGATCTCGGCGCGCTTTATATACCCGCGCAAACGTACAGCAGGCTCGACGTGATTAGTTAAATCGGCGTAACTTTTTTATTTATGGACCGATTAACATGAAACAAACACTAAATGTTAAGGGAAGCTTCCAGCAATATATTAGTGAAAACTGCATCTTAATCGGATACGCGGTTTCTGAGATTAGCGTGCACAAACATACAGACAAACAGACAAAAATTCCAAAAATCATTGTTTTGGGTACTATTGCATTAATAAAGGCCTCCCATAATATTTTTTCACATATATCTTCCATGTACAGACAGCGATTCGTTACATTTTTATTATATGTATAGATATAGATAGAAGAAGATATAGATAGAAGATGTATAGATAGAAGAAGATTTACCGTATGCAGCAAGACGTCGACGGTGAAGCTCGCAGGGTCGTGTTCCGCGGGCGGCAGGTAGAAGGGCAGTTGCGAGTTGTGGAACCACCGCGGCTTCATCATCCACTCGCGCGGCCGGCCCGGCAGCATGTTGTGGGAGCGATAAGCGTACGCACGGTACTCGCGCTCATTCGATTCTGAAAGTCCATCAATCAATCAATCAACAATAGGCTTGTTTCCATAAAAAAAATAATTAGTCCGTCTTCTAGATTATTAAAATATAAGAGATACGTATTTTTTCATTTGTAAATTAGACCCAAAATTACAAAGATATAGCCAGTTAAAGTTGCGTGTGACGTCACGCCGTGCGGCATTTTGTCGCACGGCGTGACATCAAAAACCCCCACTCCTAAATTTTGATGCTTTTGATTTTGATTTTTTGTTTAAATGAAAAAAGGAAAAATACGTGTCCAATATATTTTTATAATCGTAAATACGGACTAAACATAATGTAAGTATTTTGACCCTGGAAACATCCCTATTGAAGCAGGCGCCCGTAACGCGGACACTACGCACACTCATTGAAGTCGATAAAGCAGTAGACGTGTTTAACTGTTCTTTGACTGAATTAACAAAGGCTACATTATTTGTGCTTTGTAATCATAAATGTTACATAAATAGATATTACTTACTATATAAATTAATAAAATATATTAATCTACACTATCGCATTGGGGAAACCTGTAATGTTAGTAGTATGATTTTTGTAAATAAATAAACAGCCTTGGTCCGTCCACTGCTGAACGTAGGCCTCCTTAAAGGAAAATCCATCATCATTAAATAACAAAAAAAAAATTATAATTTTTTCTTATAGCTCGACATAATGGCTTCCCTACGCCTGATGAAAACGTACGTGACAACTGGCAAGTAACCGGTTAGTTACCTGTCAGTTGCCACTGCCATGCCGGCCCAACCCTAACCCCCCACGAGCTCCGGAGACCCTATTCACCAGCAGAAACACAACCCGGAGGGCATTTGGCTGCGGTATTCTATAGGGTGGAGGTCCTTCCCCGGACGGGCAGCTCAATTCGAGCGAAGATTTGCTATGCCCTACCTCTCTCTCTTAGCTTTTCGATAACCATTTATCTGGATGTTTCCTAGTTCAATAGGGATGTTTCCAGGGTCAAAATAATTACATTATAATAATATTTAGTCCGTATTTTAGATAATAAAGACAGGCTAAAAATAGCCTGCTGAGGTTTCTGGATGAGCTGAGATGGCGGGAATGAACACCATGTTATAAATTCTGCCGACCCCACGCAAAAACGGGCGCTCAGTCGTCGAGTTGCGGAAATCGGCAGGTTTTAACTAACTCAACATCATCATCCTAGCCTTTTTCCCGATTGTCTCTGGGTCGGCTTCCCAAACTGAGAGATTTGGCGAAGGCTTTTTACACGTTACGTAGGTAGGTACAGACGCGGATCCAGCGCTCAAAAAAGGGTGTGGGCACACCTACCCTAAAATTCTATTAAAGCTTCATCATCCTATCGATCTCAATAGAACGTAGAAATGTGACGTCACAAGTCTATTAAGGTTGTGGGCATGCCCATCGTGCCCACAACGGTGGATCCGCGCCTGCGTAGGTACACAGGTTTTAAGTAACTATCCAACAGATTTTGATGCGGTTTTAAGTGCACCAACCTTTAAATCCAGTTGTCAGCGAGAGCCGTGCATCTTTGGCGTACATCGGCGCTAATCTACGCCGGGGCGGGCAGTCATAGTGTGTAAAGTATAAGGTAAGAAACTTTTCCACTATCATTTTAGTTTTTCTGTCCGGAGTGACGAGGTAGTTTTTGAAGAATGGGAATACACATCCGTGTTCATTTATTCTTACACCATCCTGAAAAATATTACAATTTTCGTATGAATCTTACGGGCGGACGATAAAAGTCGCGCGGGCGCATTCTCGTGTGTCTATAAAGAATTAGCAAAAAAATCGCTTCCCTACGACTGATGGAAAGCGAAAGAGAAGCCCAAGTCGCTGTGACAATGGGCAAGTAACTGGTCAATTACCTGTCAGACCACTGGTCAAACCCTTCTCACAGGCAGAAACACGACCCGGAGGTCATTTGGCTGCAGAATTCTATAGAGTGGAGCGAAGCGAGCGTAGACTCGCTATGCCCTAACACTGGCACCGCCGGTTGCCAGCGCCTCGTTTGTTATTCGGCAGGATGCATTAAATGCAGGTGAAGGTGGCTTGGGCCGAAAAAATGATAGGTTGCTCCCTTCCATCCCACACATGCAAAATAGTCAGACATCAAGTCGTGGAAAGATTGAAGAGAAGCCACATACTTAAATAGATAGTGAGACAATGGTCTTCTGCTCAACAAGCGTCACCCTCACTCAACGCATCTGATCATAGTCTGGCGACTGATTGCAGATGACAAATCAACAAAAAAAAAAAATCGAGTCAGGGAAAACGGCCTGGTCTAAGTCCTTATAAAATAAGCATTTAACTTACTAATTCAATTAATCTCGGGAACTTCATTGATATAACCTTGACATAGCTAACAGGGTCCAACTGTTCACACAGCGGATTGCCCTCTAGCCAAAGCTTCTCTATCTTGCTGCTTACACGCAGTAGCTCGTTTAGAGATGGCAACTGAAAACGCAAGTATGCAATGAGAAATACACTTTGAAAATATGTTATAATTAGATATATATGTTACAATAATATTTAACATACTTGATTATTGCTAAAGTTGATCTCGGTTAAATCACCTTTAATGAAAAAGTTCAATATATCCAACGGAACTTGGCTGAAATCGAAAACTTTACATGTTAAATAACAGAATAATACACAATGTAACACATCAATCATAATTTTTAATTAAAACTAGATACAAACAGCCACTAATCAACAAATCTCTGTCACATTTCCTTAATTAAATTTCAGTGTAGTTGATAACCAGATTAGTGAAATGGTAGGGAATGCTGCCTTTGATGCATTGGTTGTGGGTTCAATCCCCACACAATACAAAAATTTGTGTGCATAAAAATGTCTTTTTGTATTGGTCATTTATTACAAAAAAAGTATCTAGCTTTATCAGTTGTTGAGTATGCATAGGACACATGTCTACTTAGTTTAAGACTAGATGGCGCTGTGAGGCAATATGGCACGTCTTGGGTCACTTAAATGTGCTATGGAGTTGATAAATCATAATAACTAGACATATTAGGGTTACTTGACACATGGTTGTATGAATTATAAATTTACGAATTATAGTTTCCAATAGCTAAAACTGACCTTAATTCATTATTGCTCAAGTTTAGCGATTTTGTGTCTCTCCCCATTCTAAGCATCAGTATTTTGAAATATGCAAGCAAAGATAATTTGTAAAAATGTATTTTCTTGTCTTCAAACTCTGCAAGAAATGGTTAATATATTTAAACAATTGAAACAAAAATAAGAAAATTATTATTTCAAATAAAAAAACCTTATATGTTGTGGTTTGATCTTAGAATTTGTAACATCACAATAGAAGATAAAGTGTTAATTGAATACAACAATATTAAGAACTGATTTATAATTTTATCAAGGATTTTTCAAATTATGAGATGTGGCCACAACATTAAAGCTCTCATTACCAGGATCATGACAAAAATTTGATAAATCCAATTCACATTTTTCACTGAACCTCCCGCTGACAACACTGCACACGACATCTTCTAATGTTATCGTATTGTGAAAGCAATCTAACGACGTTTTGTCATTAAATAATATGTCAATGTTGAACATGTTACGTTGAAACGGAAACATGAAGTCTAATCGGATCATCTTTAAGATAAGACTGAGACTGCTCGTGTAGAAGGAAGTGATATCAGATTGAGACGAGTACAACACTGGTATTATGGTTGATGTAAAGTACTCCGAGATTATGTCAAACAATTGTACATCTGTTCCGCCCCAATTGTGGATCTGAAACGAGTATCAATAAATATTAATTCACAAAGATTGACTGGTACACAGTATTTTCAACATTAAGTTTGAATTTTGTACTGTTTGGAGCAATTATAAATTTTAAATAATTAAAGAAAAGAGTCAAAAACAACTTTTGAAAATTAAAGTCTAGTAAGTATGGTAAGTCTAGTAAACATGTACAGTTTGCACGACATTGCCCCTCTCTTCAGAAAATTACACTTCCAACCTGAAGGTTGCCTGGAAGAGATAGCTTACTAGCGATAAGACCACCTATAGTTCATTAGCGTTAAGAAAATAGTGACTGACAGGTCACTGACAGGCCACTAGCCAATTAAAACGCTAGAAATTATAATTTCCAATTAAAACGCTAGAAATTATAATTTCTAGCGTTTTAATTCAGCCTGTCAGTGACCTGTCAGTCACTATTTTCTTAACGCGAATGAACTATAGGTTGTACCACAAGATGTCTAGGTCAGAGTGTAGGGTTGTAGTGTCTGTATCACCATTTCTGTATTTATTCTGTTTTTTGAGCAAAAAAAAATATCTATCTATCTATGGTGAAGGAAAAGCATTGTGACTGTGAAGATATGGTAAGGTTGTTTGAAATCTACCAACCCACACTTAGCCAGTGCTGTTGACACTGGCCAAGGGCCTCTCACCTTCACCCTAGTTTCTTAACTAGGGTGAAGGTGAGAGGCTCCTGGCCTGGGTAGGCTCCACCCGGAGTCTCAAAAACCACACTCACACAATTAAAAGAATAATGTAAAAGTATTTACCATTACTTTATGAAAAGAATGCTTAGCAGATTCATCCTCTCTGGCCAGCGTGTTTTCGATATACTCAGTGAAAGCCGCATTGGCAGTCACCCTGTTCAATAAGGCTTTCCTGTAACTATCCAGTTGGTACCTTTTTGTAGCCATTTCTGATGATATTAGTAAGCAGACTTATAACCTATACTATAATATAATTTGATTTAAAATACAACAACTCTGGCACACCGCTAAAGTTCACGATATAAATAAGCATTTATTTCATTACAATTTTCCTATTCATTTTTGAACAGGTTTTTAGACAAAAAAGGAAATTTCAGCCGCAAATAAAACAAACATCGCATCGAATAAAATCGAATTTACTGATTGACATTTGTTTTTTTTACTCAATCATAAATATTTCTGCAGGTTGGCACTACAGTCAATGAAGTATTTGCGAAGATAGTTATTGTCAAATGTCAGAAGAACTAAATGGATGAAGATGAATGAAACGTTAAAATAACACCATTCCAAGTTCCAACTAACTATGCTGTCAATCTGTCAATCAAATTGAGGGAGGCTTGCGCGAGCGAGACCGATTTTTTCGTATTAGAATTTTTCGGTAAACTATTTAATTTTTTATAACATCCTCAATATCTTCATAATTCAGTGATTTCAATATGAAGACTGTTGTGGGAAAAATATGTAAAATTCTGTTATTTGTGTTAGTTTTTATGAGTGTAATATCTCATGTAGTTCTTGGAAACTCGGCGCCAAAGAAGTTACAAATAGGAGTAAAAAAGCGACCTTCTGAATGTCCTATTAAGAGCAAAAAGGGAGATTTGCTACACATGCATTATACTGTAAGTAAAAGCTTATTTCTACAGTAAATTTTCTATATGTAGGATCTCTAACAATCCATTTCTAACCTGCTTTCACCCTTTAGGTACCTAGTTACCTACCTATATCGTTAGATTGCTATCTTTAGAGTTCTGATAACTTGAATAGATATATCGTCGCCGTAGAGCGAAAAGTCACTAAGTCGACATATGGCCAAAATTGAGTTAAATACCTAACCAGATTCCCCAAATTTTTCTGCACAAATTCTTCTTTTTGACATTTCTGTACGCGCCATAGTTTTTGTTTTACAGAGAGGGAAAACACATTAACTTTACGTTTGCACTACTCATTGGCAGTCGAAAACTAACCAATTTTACTTGAACACTTTTGTTATGATCTAACAAAGTAAATCTGTACCTAAGTCGGTTTGGTTATTTTTCTCTTTTACAAATCAAATCATAATTTTGGACCTAATCCATACTAAAAATTACCTAAAGTGACTTAACTACTTTTAGAATTACTGGTTCGGTACAAAACATGAAAGCGAAAACTAACTAAGTCGACTTAATGACTACTCGATTGATAGTAATTGTCTCGATATGATCCAAAAATAGGTGAAATAGTCACTAACTCAGTTTTTTTTGTCATTATCTCAGTAATTAAACATAATTGAAAGTGATAATACAATCTTATTTGTCTATCTATTCTTTAAGATATATAGCAATGAAATTAGAGTTATCTTTTACTGACATTAAGTTATATATTTTTTTGTTTTATAAAACTTTAAACCGCCATAACTCAAAACACGTCATGACCTACTTAGTGACTTTTCACTCTACGGCGACGATATCGTCGCCGTAGAGCGAAAAGTCACTAAGTCGACATATGGCCAAAATGGAGTTAAATACCTAACCAGATTCCCCAATTATTTCTGCACAAATTCTTCTTTTTGACATTTCTGTACGCGCCATAGTTTTTGTTTTACAGAGAGCGAAAACACATTAACTTTACATTTGCACTACTCATTGGCAGTCGAAAACTAACCAATTTTACTTAACACTTTTTTTTGTGATCTAACAAAGCAATTCTGTACCTAAGTCGAGTTGGTTATTTCTCTCTTTTACAAATCAAATCATAATTTTGGACCCAATCCATACTAAAAATTACCTAAAGTGACTTAACTACTTTTAGAATTACTGGTTCGGTACAAAACATGAAAGCGAAAACTAACTAAGTCGACTTAATGACTCTCGATATGATCCAAACATGAGTGAAATAGTCACTAACTCAGGTTTTTTGTCATTATCTCAGTAATTAAACATAATTAATTGAAAGTGATATTACAATCTTATTTGTCTATCTATTCTTTAAGATATATAACAATGAAATTAGAGTTATCTTGTACTAAAATTAAGTTATATTTTTTTTTGTTTTATAAAACTTTAAACCGCCATAACTCAAAACACGTCATGACCTACTTAGTGACTTTTCGCTCTACGGCGACGATATATTGAATTTAAGATATATAATGTTATTTTGAGTTTACAGAAAATGTATACTGTTTTAGAGCAGGTTCTAATTATTATACCTATAGCTTAGAATAATAACACTCTAAGACCTATAGCCTTGTAACAACCCTAACAATAATAATTAATGCCTATTGATGCACAGCCCTCATATTGTATCAAAACATTAATTGGATATTATACCTGGTCAGAGTGTAGACCCATATAAATAAATACACCAAGACATGCCATGCTGGGCTACACAAGATAACTGATAAACTTACTAAGATACTTTTTTTTGTAAATGAATGTACATAATTATACCTAAAAACACCCAGACTAATAGAAACAGGACATGTTAATTCACATAAATGTTTGTACTGTGTAGGGATCAAACCCACAACCATTGGCTGCAAAATAAGCCATTGAGCCATTATATGAGCTATATAAATTTCAGAAAGTTCATAACTATAATTACCATCTTTATTTTCAGGGCACACTAGATGACGGTACAGAGTTTGACAGCTCAATTCCCAGAGGGAACCCACTGACTTTCACTCTTGGGTCGGGCCAGGTCATCAAGGGCTGGGACCAGGGCCTGATAGGAATGTGTGAGGGGGAACAGAGAAAGCTGGTGATTCCCCCCGAGCTAGCATATGGTGAGGCCGGGGCTCCCCCGAAGATACCAAAGTCAGCAACTTTAACATTCCATGTGGATCTTGTTAAAATTGAGAGAAAAGATGAACTCTAGGTTTAATACTCTTCTACCTCAAGTAATAATTAATTTGTAACAAATTTGTTTAAATAAATAGAAAGTGTGTGAATTTTTTTTTACTACTTATGTTACGTAATAAAATCATTCCATTTTGATGTACATATAGCATTTTATTTACAAATTCCTTGACTATTCACAAAAACAAGTAGACTTAGTATATGCTTAAATACAAAATAAATGTCATTCAGTCAACATCTTTAACTTATAATAAATTATTCTCTCTCTTAGTTAGCTATAACAAAACACTATCCTATAGTCTTTTTCAGATAGGATGGGTACGCTGACACATCAGTGACACTTGTCAACGAATCCTTTTTACGCAATTTCTATGACAAAATGATAAATAATCATCAAAACAAAAAGTGTTTTCACTTTGTTTATAATGCATGATAACAGACATTTACTTTAATTTGTATTTGAAACCATAAATAACATTATAATGTACATAACTAAAGAAATCTAATGCATTAAATATTTCTTATCAGTAATGCTTGATGCGTAAATTGAAACGTATTTTCATAGGGATTGAAACATTGAAATCGTTATAATATCGATTTAATCGTAAAATCGCTTCACGATTTTTCAACCATTGTCTAAATTTTATTAAATATTTAAATTTCTTGATAAAGGATAAGCAGTTATTGGTGTAAAATCGAAAATCATGTATAACACGACTGAGATATTACATTTAATTGGGTAGGTTAATCTTAATTCAAATAATTATCTATGTAAAATGAAGAATGGAGAGATTCTTCAAACTCAGATTGATCTAATGATTAGTTTTACATAATTTTGGATGATAAATAAATATTTTTTTATTAAATCATGCAATTTTTAATTATCTCGAAATCGATTCTCTCTCCATACAAAATGAAATCGATAAATCATAAAATCGATTTTTTTGCCTTCGATTTTCATTTTACCACATGACTATAAACTTCAAATCCCAAGTGTCAGCGTACCCATCCTATAAGTTGACAAGATTTAATAATTTAAAGATTTTAAAATTACGATTAGGGTTGTCAAAATGTAAAATTTTGATTTGTTAATATATTAATTTGTAGGTACATATATGCTTTACGTTAGTATTTTTTGTTGCGTATGCATTTCGAACAATGTGTTCCCGAATTGTCAGTCGTTCTCCGCCGCGCATTCCTACCGCACACTTGTACCGCATCTAACTATAATTGTATTTCGTGTTTAACTAAATAATATACACATATATATTTTTATAAGACTTCGGACTATTATTTACTATCTCATCCATTTAGTAATACCAACCATTAAAAGTCTTAAAATCTAGTACTATATGGAAATACATATATAATTTCCTTTTCATTGGATATCAAAATAAATAATTAATTATCGAAACATTACACTTGTTCTACAAGATCAAAACTTGTCAACTACACTGAAGGTTTAAACAAGAAAAAAACCGGCCAAGTGCGAGTCGGACTCTCGCACGTAGGGTTCCGTGCCACTATACAGCTAAATAAGTGTTTTTCTTTACGTTTTATTATATTGGAGTTAAGTAAATTTAAAAATTAGGTAATTTGATTTATGACGTTTAAAAAAAAACTACTGTCTAGATTTCATTCAAACCAAATTTCGTTAGTAGTTTTTATAGTCATACACATCATATATTTTTTTCAGTTTTATCATGCTCATATTTTAGAAGTTACGGGGGGGGGGACACACATTTTACCACTTTGGAAGAGTCTCTCGCGCAAACTATTCAGTTTAAAAAAAAATGATGTTAGTAACCTCAACATCATTTTCAAATACCTATTCATAGATACCCCACACGTGTAGGTTTGATGAAAAAAAAAATTTTCAGTTTCAGTTCTATGTATGGGGAACCCCAAAATTTTTGGATTTTTTTCTGATTTTATTTTAAAATCTTAATGCGGTTCACAGAATACATCTACGCACCAAATTTCAGTAATGTAGCTTTCATAGTTTCGGAATAAACTGGCTGTGACATACGGACGGACAGACAGACAGACAGACAGACAGACAGACAGACAGACAGACAGACAGACAGACATGACGAATCTATAAGGGTCCCGTTTTTGCCATTTTGGCTACGGAACCCTAACAATGCTATGGTAGGTATTATGTAAAAAGGAACTACTTTAAGATTGTTAAAAAAAACACCACTTGCGTAAATTACATGATGGTTCATCAATATCTTATTCAATATTTTATTTAAAAAGATACCAAATATTCGATACCCATCAATACTTATTTGTAAGACATTAGATAAAATATATTCTCAATCAATAGTATTGATTTATGTACAATAAAATTCTGTTAGAATATTACTTTCAAATGAAAGTTGCTCATAAGTAAACGTCATATACTCGTACATACTTAACATTTACAATATGTACAGTTAACAGCACACATAACCGGTATACATATACAAAACTTGCACAATACTTTAACACGTTGAGCGCCATGACGGTCACCGGTGACCGACAAACAATAGTTTTTCTATTGTGTCTAGTTTCTCGGCAGTCAAAGACTTAATCTATTGTCGATGTCTTATTTATGAAACAACATACCTAAGCAATGTTATATTTCTAAACAATAGGGAAATTAATGTACGCACGGCCTCACATTAAGTGACCCAAATCTGTTATATAAATATCTGAATGTATAGTGCGCTCTGTGCAGTGGAAGTTTAGTTAGAGCGTTAGTTGACATTTGGGAGAGTTTCCCGGAACCAGGCTCGAGCTACTTTAGAAAAGCCTCGGCCGGGAATCTAACTATCGAATTTTCAGATAGGTAGTCGGCGATTTATGCATAGAATCCATTATACATCTCAATATTTATCTATACAGTTGTCTCTATCATCACATATAAACAACAGTGTATTATTTTTCGTAACACAAAACGAACCTTCCAAATGTACAGCGCACTGTACCAGTAGCTAGAGGACTTGTGTTACCTATAGAAATCGGAATCACTAAACTGCCATGATTTCGAGTTCTATATCACAAATCAATACTTAAATAAATAACAAATATCAGACAACATCACATACCTTGGACCCGAGCTCGAAATTTCCAAAGCAAGTAGCTTTAGGCACTTGTCTTATGGAAATCGGAATGAACCAAATATATATGTACTTGGTAACCAAATACATGAGGTATACCACTCAGAAACTGACCAAACAAACAAATGTTCACCACATGAATGTTCGTGTCGCGGGTGGGAATAGAATCCACGACTCTCAGTTAATCAGAAGTAGAACAAACGACCAAATAGACCACAGGGCCAGTCATCATCAACAGCTCATTATAATGTCTCCCTCGAGGGTTTCGATTCTACCCTACCCTTACCCTACAAGGGCGAATATTATACCAGTCAACATTTATGAAGACCTGAAAAGATAACTATGATGGTGCTGTATGATAAGCCATAAAACAGTTGAGTATACACAGTGGTACGTGGCACGACATGCAAGAATACGTGGTCTTTTTCTGTCGACAAGAAACGCAAAGCTTCCGCGCATGTTTCTGCGTTGCATAGTATCCTTCAGTTGCTTTTATCGCTTCGGGCCAATGTGTTGAGTCGGTGAATCTACCAGGCAGTGAATGCGCAGATCTATTGAAAGTTGCCGGCCTGTTGCTTAGTGGACAATGTGAAAGATGATTTGTGAGGATGGCATCTACAAGTTGAAGGCGGAAAGGTAAGTCATGCTGCTGATATGTTTGAGTGGACGAGTGCACCAGAATACTTGAATTGACGATAGAAATATTAAGTAGGCGTTTAAAAAGTTTCATATAGCACTTGACGCCCGATTTCCTCTCTAGTAAGTAAGGCTCGAACATTTGGTCTTTAGAATCTGTGGCCCCCATAAATTTATTATAGTCCAGCACAACCTGCGGCTTAAACGGAACCGGGCGAGGTGTCGGTCGCGACTCAACTGTAGGCAAAGCAGCAGATGAACCATGACAAGTTGAAATCAAGGTCGTGCGGTTCTGGTCTTGCCATGCTAAAAGTGTCACGTCTCCAGAGTGCCTCGCAACAAACTCTCCCCTTTTAAGCGGGATTGTCTGACTCAATACAAGGGGAACGTCTTTGCGGGCAGGGTTCAATATACCCACGCAGTCGGTACCATTTCGTTTTAGCAGACGAGCTAAATGCGGTGAGTTGAACCAACTATCCATAAACAATCGATATCCTTTGTTAAACAAAGGAGTCATGAGTTTTTTCACAATAGACACACTTTTTAGTACACCGGATGACTGCTCCAAATCTTTTTTGATTAGGGATTTTTCATCCGTATATACGAGGAAAGACCACAGGTAACCTGTGATGCTTTCACAAAGCTCAAATGTCTTGATCCCATAGGAACTCTTGTAGTCCAAACTTCGTGTGATAAAGGTTGAACTCTCAACAATATAAACATTTTGATCCGGGACATAATTTGTCTGAAATTTGAAATTTAAATGATCAACGATTGGTTTGAAATGGTCTGCGCTAGTGTTGCATGGATTTAAATCATTACTAGCAGGGTCAGATTCTACGAAATATAACGCTCTTGCTAGCATTTCGTACCTCTTGCGTGTAAAAATGCGTTTGAAAACATTGGTTTCTAGAAGGGGATCAGCCGAAAAGCAACTAATTATGGTTGGCATTTTTATGATACCCAACATCATCCAAAACGCGAAGAGGCACAAAATTTCATCACTATTGGTGGGGATCCATTCTTTCTGAAAAGGCCGGGAAGTAATTGTAGTGGCGTAAGAGTTAGTTTCCGCCACAATTCGGTTTATGATGTCATCGTCCCAAAAAGACCGAAATGCGTCGTATGCCGAATTATATTCGTGAACGGGACCAGTGCGCTTTGGTTGAAACTCTTCCACTGATCCTTGATATGAATGCATAGGAAACCAATCGAATCGAAGGTCCGGACCTTCCAACCTCGGAAGATCGGATGATCCATCAGTAGCATCTTGAAAGTTATCCTCATCTTCGCTCCCGCTAGCATCTTCTCGTTCGGCCCTAGCAGCATCTTGCCGTCTCATGTACCGTTTCCTAATCACGTCCTTCGCTAAGCTTACCAATTCACCAGGAACATCTAAATCATCCGTCCAAATTTCATTCAATGGGTCTCCCGATTTCCACTGGTTCGGCTGACTCCTGTCCGATTGCCCCCTGCCTCCACGTGCTCTCCGTCCTCGCAAACCCCGACCACTTTTTCGTCCACCTCTCCGCTCTTTCCTTCCATCATCCACATCCACATCATGTTCTTCAGGGGATGGATACAAGGTGTGGGCATCCGGAGTTAGAAATTCGGTATCAGCCGAACTACTGCCCGTTTCGATGAGATTCTCATCGCCAAGGCGAATCCGCACATCACCATCAATTCTGTAGGAAATAAATCCAATTACATCAATATTAATAACATAGGGTTCTCCAAGAAAGGGTAAAGTGTTGTCTGGTGTAGCTTCTTTTCCAAAAATCAAGATATGATCAACTTACGATTCACTCGGTTGCTCCAGAGACTCCAACGGGGAGGAAATGGTTTCTTTCAACTTGCCCCGTTTCCGTCCCCGCTTGCTATAAATAGGGCGCAACGGGGACCGATCGCGTAAATCTGGTTGTAGATCATCCTAAAACAGATGAAATGACAACCGTGCTGTAATATATGATTAATATTAATACATTATTTCAAAAGCTACACAAATCGAAAAACACACAACATTCGGCAATTATAAAAAATAATTTATTACCTCTTGAGGCCTCCCGGGACCGGCGGCCGGAGGCTTTGGCTCCTCCTAAAACACAAAAAAAAGTTTCACAATCGGGAAATCGACTCGGATCATCAAACTTTCTATTCGATTTTTAGATAAACTTGACATTCGTTTTCGGGGATTGGACCGTGTGCATCGGAAACTTTGACAATCCAGATACTTCAATGGATGAAGCCGTTTTGTTCCCGAGATATTTTTTTCCGAAGGCATTATGAAAAGATGAGGATTGGCAAAGAATAAAGGTATGTAATAAATAATCGATCGCCAACCCAGCGTGGCAATTATGGGTAAATCCTTCAGGTGTTTGCCAAAAGTAGCGAACAACAGGAGATGCCTCCGAGGCTCGGAGAGGTGGGTTGCGATTGGCGGATGTTGTGGTTGAAATGGTATTGTGTGGCGTCGTCAGCTTGGGCTTGCGAACCTTCTGCCATCCACAAAATTCGTTGAACGTCCGTTACTTAAGTTTTACTTCGTAATAGAATGCGTTTAATTATCTTATTAAGTACCTTTATAAAAGGCTGTTTCTCTTCCTCGTCCTCGACGTCCATCTCTTGCTGATTTTCATCTTCATATAACAGCGTTAAATAATCTGTAGGCAGCTTCTGATCCGTCTTCCACATTCTATAACATAAAGATATGTAAAAGATTTATAATTATTAATAATTAAAAATGGTATTGTCTTCAAAAGAAATAATTGATCAGTACTGGAAAGGTCAAAGGTGGTCTCTACTTATGTAGGAGGCCAAGACTGATCGCGGGGATTGAGACGGGTCGCTGTGACAACCCTGAAAAAAAAAGTTGTGAATGTCAAGAGTCAATTACAGAGGTTTGAAGTTATTCGTCTATTATATTGTTTTGCGATTTCGAATGTTTAGTATCTATATGAGAAGCCCAGCATCCAGCAAAGTGGCGACCAATTGGAGAGGCCTATGTTCAGCAGTGGACTGCTAGAGACTGAGGATGAATTTACACCAATACAAGAATGGTGGCACAAATCGAAACAATCCTAAGTTTCGGCTACCTATGAACTCTCGTAAAATTTCCGATATGAACAGTCACAAAGAGTTGTTTTTTTCGCGATTACGATTAGTTCATACTTAAGTGTGGAGAATATGGATAAAATATTGCAACTGCAACATTTGGAATGAGGCTCTTGTGGACAGCCCTACTGAGCAGGGTCTAAACTAAAAGCACGGCGCAGCACTCGACTTGTGCGAGTAGGCAGTCTACTCTCCACGGAAAATAAAGAATGGAATTTACGAAATGCAGTTATTGTGATTGTAACATAGCATAATAAAAATATACATATTGCGAAAAGATACAAAGACTGGAAAATACATTTCGACCACTCGTTACGCCACGGAAACGACTGACCGTATACGCGCAGAGAATTCTAAACCGCTCTTAGCGTTAAACAAATAAACATCAAAATGGCTCGCTTTAGCTAATAGTTCGACGACCGTTTGGAACTAAACACTACACGTACCCGCATCCCAGACACGATAATATAAAATCTATTGTTTCGCGGCCGTATTAAGCCATCGAGTTACTACTTTAGGTACCAGTATTCGAGGTACGATATAAATTCTATTGTTTTGCAGCCACATTCAGTCGATAGGGGTTTAACGAGTCCTTCAAATGCGGTATTTTATAAGCAATAGCTTTCACGGCCGGATTCGGCCTTACCACGTAGCCACATTCGAGACACAATAGAAACACTATTGTATTATTTGGGTTTAACGCAGGGTTGTAACGCAATAATGTAATATTTTATTTTTTATATTTTTAAATCAAGTCTCATGTCCGTGTGGTTTCCGGATTTAGAATAGGATTACCTCATCTCACCCCGTGGGTGGCGTGAAGATGACGGGAATATCAAGAAACGGGCAGCGTCGTTTCATCATCATCATCAGCCTATTGCAGTCCACTGCTGGACATAGGCCTCTCCAGTTGTTTGTCACTTAGGGCAAACTTCTGGAAGATATATCCATAATCGCCACGCTGGGCAGGCGGGTTGGCGAACGCAGAGCGTAGCTTCTCGCTCCGGTGACGCTGCTGCCCGTCATCAGTCTGTGGTATTTAGCTTCGATGCCGCCACCATTCAGTTGACGTATGTGTCGTTTACCTGGGTACAATTAAAATCTAATGCGGTCACCAACGCGTAGTGATTATGGTAAATCCTACCAAAAGACAATTGTTATTGGGGGAGGTCTATGTCCAGCAGTGGAAGTCTGCAGGCTGATGACGAATTAAGTCTCAAAGTTAGGTCACATGCACCCTGTAACTGTAATATCGTCATACCATCGTAATAATAATAGTTTGTTCACCTTTTTTTTCAATGGTTAGCGCGTCTCTTATTCAACTGATGTGTACTACTAGAATTTGTAGAAACCAATAAGGCTAATGTGTTTATCATATTATTATTAAGCCCTTAAGTGTTATATGATGCCGTTTGTTTCTCTAATAAAGAAAATAAAATAAAATAAATAACTATCGCGATAAATATTGCGTTAATTTTAGTAATAGGTGTGTGCCCAAAATGGCAAACAACTGGAGAGGCCTATGTCCAGCAGTGGATTACGATACTGATATTACTGATGATGAACTCTCATACCTACATAGAATAAAACCCTACACTCTGACCAAAAAACTTTATGAAGTTTAATAAATATGATTCTACAATAACTCACACCTAAAGTATAAAAATTCACAACAACTATACAGGATACTTGTTAATTTTTTATATTACACTAGGCGCCGATTCGGATTATTGGTGATTTGGTTAATCGGCGTTAGGATAATCAGAGTTCTAGTGTCTCATTAAAAAATATTTTTCGCAAAAAATGGTGTCAACCCTAATTTCACGAGTTAAAAGGAATATCGAAAATGTCTTACTTCGTTTACTCAAAGGATCAATAAATATAGCATTTATTGATCCTTTGAATAAATTAAGTCGTTTTGTTATTTGTATAATATGTTGTTATTGTTTATATCATTGAAGAATTAATAAATCAAACGCACTTCGACGGGCATGAATTTGTAATAATAAAGTTTACTACAAACATTGCACAAAAAATTAATAATGTATAGCAAAAAACAGGCCTTACCTGAGTTAATTATGCCAATACAAAAAATAAATATCTGTTATTGTACGCACACTTTTCTGCAGGTGGGCACAGCGCTAGCTAGACGCACAGACGGAATACCTACTGATCAGTAATTGACACTTGACAGAGGAGGTTAGTACAGATTAAATAATCCGACCGATCTCCCATGCCGATCTCATACAAATACATGGACGTATTTATACGTCCTGTTTGTACAAATAGAAGTCATATTTGACCATGGAAGTATTAAGTACCTACTACGTACATACAAATACTTCCATTCCATGTATTTGACTATTATATGTGCTTCTTAAACACACAGCGTTGTTTGAAGAAGCATCTATAGATCTTGCCTAAATAAGCATAGATAAAGTATACTTACAGAGTTTATTCGTCCTTTTACCTTAATTCCTTTCACCAACTAGGCTGTATGGGCTTTGATTCCGTGACAGCTTAGTCATGTAGCTCACTGTCACTGTCAGTCAAAAGCAAAGTCAAGTCATAGCGTTTGTAGATTTTGCCGCCATAACAGCGCAAAATTTTCAGTGATAAAGTTTTCAGTTAAAAAGTGTTTAGTTTGTGCAAAAAGCTATGAGTGACGCACCCCAGAGTGTTAATGAGCCCGCTGCTTCGGTAGAAGAGCGGGCATCTCGGTACACGAGCGCTCTCGCTACTTCGGAGGGAGAGCGGGCATCTCGTGGTAGAACATCAAGTTCGACCGACGATTCCTCCTCATCTTCGTAAGATGAGGAAGGATTTGCGTCCCCTCCGCCTATTAAGCGTCAAAGACGCGGTAAGTCTGATCCCCGAATGGAATCCTTGGTAAGTCAGGTTAATTACCTAATTAATTATTTAGTACAGTTACCTTCTTATTTGTCTGCCGTCACTCAAAGCACATGAGACATAGAGGCCTGCTCATCTCATAACAATTCTCAATTTCTTGTGAATCCTTGTGCTTTCACAGACAATCTTAATGTAGGAATATTTAGTACAGAGCATGACCAAAGAGAGTAGTTGTAGTATCAGCAAGTAAGGCGAGACTTGATGAAGTGTCGCTATTACAACAATTTGATACTGATCATATTTGTCTACCCCAAGATTTGTGCCATTGAAAGTTAATGATGAGTCATGTCACTTTAACAAGACTAAGGATTTTCTAGCATCAGCTGAGGGTATGTTAGCCGGATTAACAAATGCTGGACTTATTAGGGAAACAAAAGGATTTATTAAGGTACACTCTGACATTGCAAGAGTTATTTGACTGGGCTGCAGCTAATCCTAGAGCTTTACATATTTGATAAAGTGTCGGTTCTTCTAGGCCCAGAGTCATCTTTGCATACATGCTCAGAGAAGATTTGCATTAGCAAATCATTTGTGGTTGCTGAAGTGAATGTATTTAGATTCATAGGGAACACATTTTAAAAGAAATTAAATAATCCAAATCTGAAGGCCTCATTAAGAAATGTCCCTATAAGCTCAGAATTTTTATTCAGTTGTCAGGCCTTGCAACCAATTATTCAGTCACTTGGTGGTACCCAAACATGGTTGAACACACCAGGCTACCTTACCAGACAGGTAGGTTGTGAGCGCCCTGCCACAGCCACAGTCAGCAGGCAGGATAGGAGACCCCAGTCTTTTTATAACAAAACAGGTATTATGTGTTTTAGAAGACACATAATAAATAAATATTAGACAACATCACATACATTGCTCTAATCCCAAAGTGAGTGGCTTAAGCACTTGTGTTGTGGGTATCAGAACAGCGAGGGTGCCACGGATAGGTACTTAAATACTAATTATAAACAATGACTATTTACAGAAGAAATTTCAGGGGGGTTGCCTAAAGAATTACATACATCAATGGGACGACCATGGTGTAACATCTTTCATTTAAAAAAAAAAAACCTTCACCTAAGCATATCTAGATTTAGTCAATTCACATACGAATGATACTATGTCTCCCATATATATGTCTGACTTGATCCCCCCCTTCTGGAACACTTACTTAGTAGTGGATTTATTATTTTTATCGGTCGGAAACAACCAAAACGTAGCCACAGTTTTAATAAATTAGATATAAGTACCTATGTTTTCAGCAAACATCACTTAATGTTCTTATTATCATAGAATCTTCTGATTGAACTAAATTAACGTGAAATTAATGTATGTTAAACTTAAACAGTAATTTCTTTCCACCTATTAACAATCAATTATTTTTTTCTAGTTCCTAATTATTTGTCATTTGTGTATTTTCTTATGAAACAAATTCCACTTAAATTATTGTAAATCATTTGCTTAATAAGCTTTTCAAATTGTCAAAGAAAATTCCAAAATTGTGTCTGTTAAAAGCTATGGCACGAGACAAGCTAGTGGCTTCGGGTACACGCAATGATAACTCTTTGTGACGATTCATAAAACCGTAGAACAAATCATAAGTTGCCGTTTCCTTTTCAACCCAGTTAGGTAGTAATTTTTTACTATTTTCAGAAGCACATTGAAATTCAAGATCTCGAATATTATTAGCTGTTGATCCGTGGTACAATTTACTAGCCAATATATAATAATAAACTGCTAACCCATACTCTTTGGCTTTAGGGGACACTTGATGCGGCGGGATCATGTCTCCCAAAAGAGAGTGTACCATTTGTACCCTAGCTATGATGAGAGTATAAAAAATAATTGTAAACAAATCCACCACTATTAACACTTTTCTATGGGACAGACGTTTAAACACATAGATAGTGACTAGTTTAAAAGCGATACTTATCCAAAATAAGTTTATTACCCAACAATTTAATCAAAATAAATACTAGCGAAAAATATTTTCTTACAACATGAAACACACAATCAACCGTCATTTGTCCAACTGTCCAATTTTAAAAGAGACAAAAAAGAGAAACTTTAGAAAGTTATATAGTGTTTACAGAGGCTCCTTAAATCCAGTGTATCTAGTCTCCCGTAAGGATCAAGTATCCCCAGTCTCCCCTATGTGATTGTATCAATTTACTGATTTCATTTTCAAATATCCGTTTGTTTTTACCTCTACATACCTACTTTTCAATTGTTTCAGAACATAACATTCTTCCAGCTGAATGTGAAGACACAGCCGATTTTATGCTAATAATAGATAAACTTTTTGATTCATTCAATGGCCACTCATACAGAGATTCAGCAAAAATTCTCAATTCTGCACACTTCCAATTTTGGGACGAAGTATTACCTATATTAAAATCAATAAAATACTTTCAAAAAACCAGGAATTCTGATGGTACAGAAAGCATAAAATTTGTAAAAGTACCATCAGTCCAGAACTGGATCAAAAATATAGAAACGTTTAAAGAACTTTTTAAACATTTAAATGAAAAATATCAAGTTAAAAGCTTGCTAACAAGAAATTTCAATCAGGACCCTCTAGAGAATTTTTTTTCTTGTGTGCGGAGCAATGGAATTAGAAATATTAACCCCACATGCACACAATTTTCGAACGCATATAAAACTTTGTTGATTAATAATATTAATTCATCACGATCGGTACATGCAAATTGCGAAGAAGACAATAATGAAATTCTACAATCTATGAAATTTTTGTTAACTGATAAGTGTGATTTAAAAGATCAACCTGTTAATTATGCATGCGATGTAGATTATTTAATATCAAAAATGAATGAAATTAAATCAAGTGATTTGAGCATGCATGTGGAATCAAAAAAATATGTGGCTGGTTTTATAATTAAAAAATGCAAATCAAAAATATTTAAAAAATGTAAAACTTGTTTAGGTGATTTGCAAAGATCGGAAATTGATGTTGATTCATTTAATTATAGTTAGTTAGTTAGTTAGTTTGAATGGGCCGTTTTCCGCAACTCGACGACAAAGCGCCTATTTTGCGTGAGGTGGGCTGCCCATGCCATCCTTGAAGATGTTGCCTATTGCCAGCCCAGCTCATCCAGGAAGCCCAGCAGACTCTTCAGCCTGCTGAAGACGTCTCGGAGTGCTTCAGGCTGACCGAGGTGTTGTGACCGGTACGATGCCACACCAGGGCATTCCATAAGAATGTGGGCGGCTGTTTCCTCGGTTTCTAGGCATGCTCTGCACAGTGGACTGTCCGTGATGCCTAGATTTTGGAGATGCTTGTTGTAGGGGCCGTGGCCTGTTATGACTGCCACGATCTGCCTTAGTTTGCTTCTGCTCAGCTTGAGGAGCCTTTGTGTTAGTTTCCTGTTTATGGCCGGGAGGGCCATTTTAGTTTGGCGACAGTCCTTTTCCTCAGTCCATATTCGGTCTTGGATGGTCCTGGTTCTAGCTCGTATTTGTTGTTTTATCCAGTTTTTGGGGAGCGGCACAATGGGTTCTGGGCCTTGTATTTTGGTGTCAGAGCCTCTTCTAGCCAGTTCGTCTGCTTTGTCGTTTCCGCACGAGTTGCTATGTCCCTTAATCCATTGCAGGGTGATGTTATTATGTTTGCCTAGTTCCATGAGTGTATTATGGCATTCTAGCACAAGTTTGGAGTTACAAGTGTGGCTCTGTAAGGCTTGCAGTACGGACTTGCTGTCGGATAGGATGCGGATGTGTTGGTCCCTCGCTTTCCTTTGTATCACCGCATCTGCGGCCGCTGAGATGCCAAGGCATTCGGCCTGAAAGACGGTGTTGTGTTGGCCCAGTGGCTTTGAGATGTTTATGTTGAAGTCGTAGGAAAACACTCCACATCCCGTGCCCGAGTTGGTCTTGGAACCGTCGGTGAAGATTCGGAGGTCTTTCATGTTCAGACCCTCTTTACCATCGTCCTGTAGTTCTATTTTGTATCTTTTGTTGAAGATGTGTTTAGTCATCATGTTATCGTTTGGCGCCTCCGCCATGGGGATGTCGGCTCCAATTGTGTTTATAATGTTGGTGTGCTCCGTGGTGAGGGGACTCAGAAGACCTAGTTCTTTGAGGCGGTAGGCCGTCTGAGCCGCTTCTTGTTGGATGAATAGGTGTAATGGCATGAGATCTATGATTGCTTCTAGGGCTGCTGTGGGGGTGGTTCTCATGCAGCCCGTCACCGCCATGCAAATCATTCTCTGCCAGCTCTGCAGCTTATGTTGTATGGTGACCAGGTTTGTCCTTTTCCACCACACGAGAGATCCGTACGTTATCATCGGTCTTATTACTGATGTGTATAACCATAGTGTTAATTTTGGGGTTAGTCCCCAGTTTTTACCCAGCATTCTTCTGCATTGCCAGAAGGTTATGCTGGCTTTCTCCAACTTGTGTTCGAGGTGTCTGGCCCAGGTCAGCTTCTTGTCCAGGATTTGGCCCAGGTATTTCACCTCCTCGCTCAGCTTTAGTGTGGTGTTGAAGAGTTTGGGTAGGTTATAGTTTCCTAGTTGTCTTTTGTTTGTGAACATAACCAGTTCTGTCTTTGCCGGGTTCACGTTCAGTTTGTAGTTTCGGCACCATCTCTCTACTATGATGAGAGCACTTCTCATTAGTTCGCACGCAGTGCCTGCGGTTTTGCTCTGTATGAGTATAGCCAGGTCATCGGCGTATCCTACCGTGAAATAGCTACGCTGGTTTAGGGTGGTTATCAGTTCATTTGCAACCAGGTTCCATAGCAATGGTGATAGGACTCCTCCCTGTGGGCACCCTCTGGTCACTATGGCGCCTCTGTTTTTGTCCGGTCCTATTTGAACCACCCTGTTTGATAGCATGTTGTGTATCCAGTTTATTAGGTTCTGGTCCACTCCATGCTTAGTTAGCGCAGCGTCGATGCTGTCGAAATTGGTCTTGTCAAAGGCTCCCTCGATGTCAATGAATGCGCCTAGACAGACCTCTTTGTTTTCTATCGACTTTTCTATTTTGTTCACAACTGAGTGCAGGGCGGAGTCGGTAGATTTTCCCGCACTGTATGCGTGTTGTTGTTTGTGTAGTGGTTGTCTTTGCAGTATCCCATCTCTAAGGTATCTATCACATAGTCTTTCGAGTGTTTTTAAGAGGAAGGATGTTAGGCTGATGGGTCTGAATGCTTTGGGGTCGGAGTAGTCTGCTTTCCCTGGTTTGGGGATGAAGACGACTCTCACTTCCCTCCATCGTTTTGGTATGTAGCTATAGGCTAAACTAGCTTGAAAGATGTTGCAAAGAATGAGGTTTAGCGTGCTGTCACCCCATTGTAATAGTGCTGGGAAGATTCCGTCGCTTCCTGCCGCTTTGAAGGGTTGGAAGGTGCTTATTGCCCATGCCACCCTTTCCGGGGTTACGATTTTTCCCGCCAACTTCCAACTATCTGGGGTCGAGGCGTAATTTGAATCCGTCCAGGTCATTCCTGTGACGATATTACAGTCTGGGAAGTGCGTGGTCAGAAGAATTTCTTGGGTTTCTTCTGGTGTCTTGGAGAGGGTATTATCCGGTTTCCTGAGGGAACCTGCCTCCGTTAGCGTCTTTGCTGAGGATTTTGCGGACCCTGTTGGCTTGTTGGGCACTATCTATGTTTGCGCAGAAGGTTTTCCACCAATTGTGGCGTTTGTGTCTTATAAGTTTCTTATATTTTGACTTTGTGTCGTAGTAATGGTTCCAGTCTGTTTCATTGCAGGTGTTCATGGCTCTGTTAAGTGTTTGTCGGACCCTTTTCCTCACTCTGTCTAATTCCGGGTCCCACCAAGATTGTTTCTTAGCATTGCTAGTTTGTGGGTTGGTTAGGGGGCAGGAGGTTTCGTAGCATTCCACCGCTGAGGTGGTTACCTTATTCACGTGCTCCTCCAGCCTCTCGGTGCTGTCTAGTCTGTCCGATGATTCCAGTTCGCGGAGTTTTGCGCGTAAGAGTTTGTTAAACAACACCTTGTTAGTTTTACGTGGGTTCCTAAAGGGTTGTTTGTCAATTGTTGGCAGGTCAATGCTGAAGCGGATCCATCTGTGGTCCGAACAGGAAGCCTCATCTGATACGTGCCAGTCTTTGATCACTCCGGCGCCGCCGTTGTTAGCTAAAGTTAGGTCTATTATAGTTTGGGAGCGTTTGGTTACAAAGGTGGGTTTGTTACCTGTGTTTACAATGTCGAGGTTGGTGGTGGCGAGGTAGTCAATAAGGGTCTTACCTCTATTGTTTATGTCCTTACTGCCCCAGATGGTGTGGTGGCAGTTTGAGTCTGCTGCCACAATGATGTCCAGCCCCTCCTTCTCACAGTATTGGATCAGTCGTGTCAGATCGTGGGGCGGTGGGTCCTCACCCTCGGGCATGTATACCGAGGCGAGTATTAGGTCTGCTTCGCCTGTTTTGGTTCTAATGGTTGTTATATCTCTGGAACAGAAATCGGTTAGGATGTTTGCACGGATGTTATTTGTTATGTAAATGGCTGCCCTGGGGTAGGCTGTGTTAGTAACCATCAACTTACCGTTGAGATTGGCCAGACCCTGTATGGTGCCAGATCTTGATAGCCAGGGTTCTTGGATAAATGCTACGGCCCTGTCGTTTACCTCCAGCCACTTCCGGAGTTGGGCCGTAGCAGTGAGGCTGTGGTGGAGGTTGATTTGCAGGGCTTGGCTAGCCTGCAAATGGGGTTCCATCTGCGGTCTCTTCTCCTTCGCTGAGATTTATTTATTTTCATTTAATTATGCAATTGATTATACGAAGAAAAGTCTGTTTCATGCATGTGATGAATTTATCAGCTTACTTAATGAAGTTTATTTTATGATTGTGGCATGCTTAAGGGAAAATCCTGAATCAGTTGATTTGAAACATAAGATTATATTTTATATTAATTGTGCATGCAATTTTTCAATAATTACTTGCATGGAACACAAATTTGAATTAATTGACTATATAATAAATTTATCAATCAAATTAATAGTTTATTGTTGGTGTAAGGGTGTTAATCAAATTTTAGTGGGGAAAAATGTTAAGTTTGATCATGATGATGGGGTAAAATTACAGGCATTTAATTACAGTAAAAATCATAAAAAAAATAAGTAGCGTATGATTTGATTTGGTGGGGGGCGTGTTTTGATTTCGTTTCCAGTTTTTTTTATGAATTAAGTTTGATTCGCTTATTGATTTATTAATTACATTTTATGTTTTGAGTGGCCATTAAAATTTTGGAATTAGTTGTAATATCACGAAGCAAATACAAAGAGGAGATGTCATAAGCAACTCGGTCTAGTGATAAAATAACTAGAGCTCGGTCTATAATTACCAATCAACGCCGTTTACATGCCCTTAGTGGGCGTGGCTTATTAATTTGCACTCGGTCGTTCTCAGTACTCTTTCTGTGGACTTATTTCTATTTTCGACGTATTGTAGCATTTTACGAAGAAAATCATGAAAGTGTTGTGTGTTAATGTGTAATAATTACTCTGGTAAACATTCAATTGCAATGAAAGGAATCACAATTCATGTGTAAGTATATTTAATTCGCATTTTGTTAAAATAAAATTCATAAAATACGCTTTTGACATATTTCATGCACGAATAATGATTTTACTCAACGATAGATGGCACCTCTGTGCGTAATGGGAGCAAGCAATATAAAGACACATCAAGCTCAAAAACCTTGGATTTATTGAAATTTGTTTTAAATTTATGCATAAGGACTTTTATCTTCATGAAAATAATGTTGTTTTATGTAGATTCATTGTTATTGTACAAAAGTATGTGCTATCTGGCAGCAATTTTTAAGAGGCATACAAATGTCAAAATACCAGGTCCGTAATTGGGATGTAATTTATATTCGGACATAGGCCTATGTCCAGCTGTGGGCTGCAATAGGCCGATGATGATGATTATATTCGGATTATTATTCACTGAAGAAAAATTATATAAATTTAAATATTAAAATTAAACTGTGTATTATGTTTATTCTAGACTAGCTGTGCCCGCGACTTCGCCCGCGTGGAATGAAGTTTCATCCTCTATTTTATCCCCTTGAGGGTACAGTTGATCAAAATCCTTTCTTAGCGGATGCCTACGTTTGATATATTTAGATTCCCGTCTAATAAAATCCTTAGAAAGGAATGGGTTAGACAAATAAATAGATAAAACTGGACTCCTACCAAATACCTACACCAAAATTTGTTCTTCCCAAAGTTTGTTTTTGATTGCAAGTAGTAACTCTGTTTAAGTAGTGACTTTGTTAGTAACTCTGTTTGATTAAGTGACTTTGTAAATTGTGTATATGTGAATAAATCTGTTGAAACTCTATCGGTCTTTAAATTGAATACAGTCCACAACAGTTTATATTGTTAGTTAATCACTATCGTCTGTTTGTTTTTTTGTTGTATGTTGTGTTGTATAGTAACCTGTGGAGCCAATAAAAAAAAATCTTTCTTTCTTTCCACGATGTTCGTGGCGCAGAGTCAGCTAATTTGTATTTATACTTACTGTTTTATATAATTATGTACATAATTTAATAAATATATAAATAATACAAGCAAAACACTATTTATTTTTTACTGTTCCAATCAATGCACCCTTTCTCCTTTAGTTATACATAATTGAAAAGTGTCATGCGCTTGATGTAATGTAATAAAAGCAACCGTTTATAGTCACAAAAATGTTAAAACTATAGGTCGCCTCAAGGCGTGGTCTTCTACTTAATTCTGGTGTCACCATGATCCAAAAAGTTCATGGACTAAAGGCGCAGATGTCGCTAGGAGTACTTTTTATTGAATAGGTAGGTATTCTGAGTACGTCCTTATAATATAGCTAGCGAAATCTAGTGCCCGATAGCTAAACTACATAAGAAGATGAGACTAGTAGTTCGGCTTCTAGCCGCCATACGGAAATAAGAAAGGGGCGTCCCCCCGTACCCCCCTTCTTTTTGCCACGCAATTTTCCTATGAAAGTATTGGTTATGGCATCTCCTCTTTGTATTTGCTTCGTGGTTGTAATTGCAGATATAAGGGTTGATTTTGTATTGAAAGGTTGACCAGAAAGATCTGATACCTGATATTGTGTTTTGAGATTTTTTGCCCCCAATTTTTTTCGCAATATGGCGCGGTATCAGATTTTTCTGGATAACCTTAGTAATAATAATAAATTACACCAGAAAAAGTCTTAGCATTGGTAAGAGTTTTGAAAAATAAATGTAAATGATTGAATAGCAAATTTTTGGTGTTTTTTTTTGTCATGCTTATCTCCTTTTTGTTTGTAGGCATAAAATTGTACATCTTTTTAAATTTCTTGATGGATTTAAATTGTTAATCTATATATATAAAAGGAGAAACTGACTGACTGACTGACTGACTGACTGACTGACTGACATATCAACGCACAGCCCAAACGGCTAAACGTAGGCACTTGAAATTTGGAAGGGACGTAGCTTAGGTACCGTAGGGGTGCACTAAGAAAGGAATTCCCGAAATTCCCACGGGAACGGGAATTAGCGGGAAAATCCTTTTGTATGAAAAATCTAAACCGCTTAAGTTAGACGCTTGAAATTTGGCATGCAGGTACCTTAGTAAATATAAAGTTTAGTTATGGCTGTATTTTGAGAAATTCCCACGGGAACGGGAGTTAGCGGGAAAAAACTTTTGTATGTTTAAATTTAAACACGCGGACGAAGTCGCGGGCAAAAGCTAGTCTATATATATAAAAGGAGAAACTGACTGACTGACTGACATATCAACGCACAGCCCAAACGGCTAAACGTAGGCACTTGAAATTTGGAAGGGACGTAGCTTAGGTACCGTAGGGGTGCACTAAGAAAGGAATTCCCGAAATTCCCACGGGAACGGGAATTAGCGGGAAAATCCTTTTGTATGAAAAATCTAAACCGCTTAAGTTAGACGCTTGAAATTTGGCATGCAGGTACCTTAGTAAATATAAAGTTTAGTTATGGCTGTATTTTGAGAAATTCCCACGGGAACGGGAGTTAGCGGGAAAAAACTTTTGTATGTATAAATTTAAACACGCGGACGAAGTCGCGGGCAAAAGCTAGTAATTTATGTAACTCTATCCGATGCGGTAAATCAAGTTTTAGGAGTAAAACCGAAACTTAATATTAAAATTACCCGCATCGGATAGAATTACATAAAATATTAACAATTTAAATCCATCAATAAATTTATAAAAATGACAATAAAATTTTATGCCTACAAACAATAGGAGGTAATGTAATTACCTAACTATCCAACAAAATAGCTTTAGTAACTATAGGTATGTAGGTACCTATTATACATGTCTATACTATACCTATAGCTATACAAACTCACTAAGACACTAACGCCATCTCTGGGAGACACGTTACCTACAGCAGGCCGTGAATTCGAGTGTCTCATCTCAGTTTAAATATATTATCTATGGAACAGTGAATGAACGAAATGAAAGGACTCAGTTTTGAGGGGGTGTTGACATGACATGACGGACCAGCTTCCTAGATGAAGCTGGTCCGCCACTATCTAACAAATGTCAAAATCTATTATCTATGGAACAATGAATGAACGAAATGAAAGGACTCAAGTTTTGAGGGGGTGATGACATGACATGACGGACCAGCTTCATCTAGTGCCATCTCTTTCCTTGTAATAAGGCAAATGTATAGAAAAGCGACCTTATAATTATTACTATAAAATATACTTTTGTGCTCTTTACAGCGGTTTCCAAGGTAGCCGATCACTTAATTTTTCGACTTTATTTCGTTAGCAATAGAGAAGTTAAACACTTTATGATAATAGCGAAGAAAGAGATGGGACGTGAATTGTGATAGGTAGTTGTAACAGCGGAAAACTTAAAACTAACCAATGAATGTGTCACATTAATTTAAAGTCAAACATTTCATTGGTTTATAAGTGTCTAAATGCGTAATCAAAAGTACAGATTAGATGACATTTGGTTCATTCTTGCACAGCACAGCCCTATGGTCCCGTCCCATCCCATCCATGCCTTGCCTCACAGCATTTCACGCACGTGCTATATTTATTGTTGTGATTAAAATAATTAGTGGTGCTCAATAGAGATAAAATTTGTTAAAATGGTTTATAAAAATAAACTCGAAGAACTTGCAGTAAAACTATTCGATATAGATGCTGTTAAGTTTGGTGACTTTACTACTAAAAGTGATTTGAAGACTCCGGTGTATTTCGATTTGAGGGTTATCGTGAGCTATCCTGAAGTAATGGTACGTATGCATCAAATTCCTAATGTGCCTATGAAGAATGTTCACTCATTTTGAATTTTAGCTTAATGTATTCTCTGTCAAAAATAAAAAATACATGTGAAACAATTATTTTGATACGTTACTTAATTTCCAAGTTATGGAATTTTAAAGTAAGCGTGCTACTAGGTACTAGGCGCGCTCGGCCGCCGTGACCTCATACCACAACTCGCGCTCAGTCCGTTCGCGCTCTTTCCTTCGCCGCCGCTTTACGTTTCCTTCGCAATCAACAATTTTTCTTCGATATGTATGTAGTGCTCGAAAATCATGCGTTGTGCCAAAATGTACAAATACTACCACTAATGCGCCGGAAAAATTGTTTTTTCACGTTCCGATGGACGTGAAAATACGAAAAAAGTGGTTAAAGGCGATGAAGAGGTTAGATCCCTTTGGAGAAAAAGCCACAGTTTATTGTTGTGAAGATCATTTGTGTTGTTAGCATTTACTGGTTGGTAAATTTAAACATAAAATCAGATCCAGAGGTGCAAAACCTTTGGTTTCAGAAACTTTTTTCGTTATGTTTATACATACTTACATCTCAGTTTGACTGTTTTTAACCCCCGACGTAAAAACGACGGGGTGTTATAAGTTTGACGTGTCTGTGTGAAAATTTATCCAAGATGGCCGCCGCGGCAAAATGGCGGCATACATATTTTTTCACAACCACCTCAATATGCGTATATTGATACGAAGAATGTTCACTCATTTTGAATTTGAAAGAGCTTGAGTAGAACACTAACTATTGGCAAAAATTTTAAAAAGAATGAAATAAAAATAAAATTAAAAATTATAAAACCCCCGACAAAAAAAAAAAACCTTTAAAAAATCCAATAATAAAACTCTCTTAACTTCTATGACTGACACCAAGTCGGGTGACCGCTAAATACTCTTGAGAGACTTCTTTACTTCTTTACACAGCTGTCCCCCGACTTGGTGTCAGTCATAGAAGTTAAGAGAGTTTTATTATTGGACTTTTTAAAGGTTTTTTTTTTGTCGGGGGTTTTTAAAATACCTAGCTAACATTGAAAGAAACAAGAAAGAAACATTGCGAGTAATGTACCTAACTATTTAAATAAATAGAACAAATATTACGTATTTTTACACCTCGCATTTCTACGCCAAAGAAATCATTATTTGTCGCTAAATAATGAGCCACCATAAGTCCATCTATTCTCGGTAGGTTATCCGATTGTCCTTTATCGATTCCTTCATCCATTATTATTAAAAAATACGAAGAACGATACTAAACACTGCACGGAAACTATTCTCTGCATACAGCTGAGCGCGGACTGTTGTGGTATGACGTCATCCGCGGACACGTGACCAATAGCGGGAATACAGATTTACGCGAACTTTGAATGCATGTAAAATCAATACTACTAGGTATTTTTAAATAAAACAAAAACTACTGTATTTGAATGCATAAAAGCTATACTGTAATAAAGTTTCAAGTGATTTTGCATACCTATGAACATTCCTCAGTGTTTTTATGCTCATATTAATATCCTAATGTTTTTTTCAGAAACTGATATCCACCCTTATCAATGATTTTGCTTTAAAAGACATCAAATTCGATCACTTATGTGGAGTCCCGTACACAGCTTTACCAATCGCAACATTGTTGAGTGTTGAGACTAATAAACCTATGCTCATGAGGCGTAAAGAAGCCAAAGCCTATGGCACCAAAAAGATGATAGAAGGTCATTACAAGTCGGGCCAAAAGTGCCTTATTATTGAAGATGTGATTACATCCGGATCTAGCGTCATGGAGACAGTCAAAGATCTTCGCAAAGAAGGTTTGATAGCTGAGGAGGCAGTTATTATATTAGATAGGGAACAAGGAGGCAGTGAAAATCTTGCTGCCAATGATGTTCAAACAAAATCATTGTTCACTATGACTAAATTGATTTCCATTTTGTTGAAAGAGGGTAAAATTAATGAGCAAATGGCTTTGAAAGTTAAAAAATATTTGAATGAAACTAAAGCTCCCCCTGCAGGTATTTTCAATTCTTTTTATATTATAAAAATAATGAATTTTATGAAATTTGATTTTGTACCTATAATGCATAATTTTATACTAGAAAAATGAAACTCATATCTTCTACTGCATTTAAAAATTTGTATCACTAGCATAATATTAGTACAAATATTTTATTCCTACATTGTTAAAAACATTAATTTAATTTACAGGGAAATCTCATCACACCTGATTACACTGCAGAAACAGTAAAAATGTCTTCAAAGTATCGAAACTTGATAAGTGGCTTTGTATGCCAGAATAAAGATACTTTCAATAACCCTGGCTTAATACAGCTGACACCTGGAGTACAGTTGGAAAGTTCCAAGGATGATCTTGGACAGGTGTACAATACTCCAGAGAAAGTGATATTAGAAAATGGAGCAGATTTAGTGGTGGTGGGACGTGGCATAGTGGCTGCTAAAAATCCCGAAACTCAGGCACTTGTATACAAAGATGCTTTATGGAAGAACTATTTGAAGCGAGTATCAGGGAAATTGGAATGATAAAAATGTATATGTATTTGTTTATAACGAACAATGTAGCACCATTTTTTTGTAATCAAGATAGATATCTAGATGTGATTTATATTTTAAAAGTACCTACCTAATTTTAATATATTATCAATAATTCTAAAATAACTCATAAGAACTAAAACACATAAAAATATAGCTAAAAGGTTCAACTTTTTGATTATGGAAGATAGAAAATTTGCAGACATTGGGAACACTGTGTCTCTACAGTATGTAAAAGGCATGTACAAGATAGCAGATTGGGCAGACTGTGTAACAGTACATTCACTTCCTGGAGAAGGTATACTGAAAGCACTTAGTGCATCAAGTAATTGTATCAGAAACCAAGGAGTCTTTCTGTTAGCTGAAATGAGTAGTGAGGTATGTTATGATTATGGTTTGATATGGGTGGATACTGGATATATGAATTATTTAATGAGATGCAACAAGTAATGTTGCCTAGCCAGGTCCTGGAATGAAACTCATATCTTCTACTGCATTTAAAAATTTGTATCACTAGCATAATATTAGGACAAATATTTTATTCCTACATTGTTAAAAACATTAATTTAATTTACAGGGAAATCTCATCACACCTGATTACACTGCAGAAACAGTAAAAATGTCTTCAAAGTATCCAAACTTGATAAGTGGTTTTGTATGCCAGAATAAAGATACTTTCAATAACCCTGGCTTAATACAGCTGACACCTGGAGTACAGTTGGAAAGTTCCAAGGATGATCTTGGACAGGTGTACAATACTCCAGAGAAAGTGATATTAGAAAATGGAGCAGATTTAGTGGTGGTGGGACGTGGCATAGTGGCTGCTAAAAATCCCGAAACTCAGGCACTTGTATACAAAGATGCTTTATGGAAGAACTATTTGAAGCGAGTATCAGGGAAATTGGAATGATAAAAATGTATATTTGTTTATAACGAACAATGTAGCACCATTTTTTTGTAATCAAGATAGATATCTAGATGTACTTTATATTTTAAAAGTACCTACCTAATTTTAATGTACCTATTATCAATAATTCTAAAATAACTCATAAGAATAAAAAATGTGAATCTTGGACCAATTTGCCTGTGATATTGTAGAATGTGGTGCTATTTTTGCCATTTTGCACAAGCAATACTAGATTAACAATCCATAAAACACATTCCTAATCCTCATAGTCTACGTAAAAAATGTTATTACTGATAAGCGAAATATTGTTATTAGGAAATAAAATACTGTTGAAATAATTAAAATTATTGATATTTCAAGAATCATATTTCATTTCTTTGCAATTAAGTCCATCCTCCGTAAATGCCCATCCATATAAAAATAGCTATACCAAATTAGATGAAATTCACCACACAAATAGGTGTAGGTACTATGCGTTTAGACCTATAATTGTATTTGGACATAATAGGTTGTTATTAAAGTATTTGTTTGTTGTACATTAAACACTATAACCATGCATCTCAATCCCACACGCCAGGTGTGAACTTGTAGTAAACGGGTTGAAAGTACATATTTATAATGCCTAACTATCTGTGACGTAACTATACCATTCCAACTATGTATATTTCAATGTAATCATTGCTGAGCCACACAGCGTTATCTAGCCCCAAACTAAGCTGGAGCTTGTGCTATGGGTACCAGATAACTGATAAACTTAGGTACATAGATATTACATAGTAAACTCCCAGACCAATGCAACAAGCAGAGATGTTCATGCACAAAAATGATTGTATTGTGCGGGGATCGAACCCACGACCATTCTTGCTAGTCAAAATTTGATTTAATAAATGACATGACATTAATACAATCGAAATTAAGACCCATGGCTTTCGACTACGATAAGTTCCAGATTATGGACATCACTATCTAACAAATGTCAAAATCTATTATCTATGGAACAATGAATGAACGAAATGAAAGGATTCAAGTTTTGAGGGGGTGATGACATGACATGACGGACCAGCTTCATCTAGTGCCATCTCTTTCCTTGTAATAAGGCAAATGTATAGAAAAGCGACCTTATAATTATTACTATAAAATATACTTTTGTGCTCTTTACAGCGGTTTCCAAGGTAGCCGATCACTTAATTTTTCGACTTTATTTCGTTAGCAATAGAGAAGTTAAACTTTTTATGATAATAGCGAAGAAAGAGATGGGACGTGAATTGTGATAGGTAGTTGTAACAGCGGGAAACTTAAAACTAACCAATGAATGTGTCACATTAATTTAAAGTCAAACATTTCATTGGTTTATAAGTGCCTAATGCGTAATCAAAAGTACAGATTAGATGACATTTGGTTCATTCTTGCACAGCACAGCCCTATGGTCCCGTCCCATCCCATCCATGCCTTGCCTCACAGCATTTCACGCACGTGCTATATTTATTGTTGTGATTAAAATAATTAGTGGTGCTCAATAGAGATAAAATTTGTTAAAATGGTTTATAAAAATAAACTCGAAGAACTTGCAGTAAAACTATTCGATATAGATGCTGTTAAGTTTGGTGACTTTACTACTAAAAGTGATTTGAAGACTCCGGTGTATTTCGATTTGAGGGTTATCGTGAGCTATCCTGAAGTAATGGTACGTATGCATCAAATTCCTAATGTGCCTATGAAGAATGTTCACTCATTTTGAATTTTAGCTTAATGTATTCTCTGTCAAAAATAAAAAATACATGTGAAACAATTATTTTGATACGTTACTCAATTTCCAAGTTATGGAATTTTAAAGTAAGCGTGCTACTACTAGGCGCGCTCGGCCGCCGTGACCTCATACCACAACTCGCGCTCAGTCCGTTCGCGCTCTTTCCTTCGCCGCCGCTTTACGTTTCCTTCGCAATCAACAATTTTTCTTCGATATGTCCAATCGTAGTGCTCGAAAATCATGCGTTGTGCCAAAATGTACAAATACTACCACTAATGCGCCGGAAAAATTGTTTTTTCACGTTCCGATGGACGTGAAAATACGAAAAAAGTGGTTAAAGGCGATGAAGAGGTTAGATCCCTTTGGAGAAAAAGCCACAGTTTATTGTTGTGAAGATCATTTGTGTTGTTAGCATTTACTGGTTGGTAAATTTAAACATAAAATCAGATCCAGAGGTGCAAAACCTTTGGTTTCAGAAACTTTTTTCGTTATGTTTATACATACTTACATCTCAGTTTGACTGTTTTTAACCCCCGACGTAAAAACGACGGGGTGTTATAAGTTTGACGTGTCTGTGTGAAAATTTATCCAAGATGGCCGCCTCGGCAAAATGGCGGCATACATATTTTTTCACAACCACCTCAATATGCGTATTTTGATACGAAGAATGTTCACTCATTTTGAATTTGAAAGAGCTTGAGTAGAACACTATAACTATTGGCAAAAATTTTAAAAAGAATGAAATAAAAATAAAATAAAACCTTTTAAAGGTTTTTTTTTGTCGGGGGTTTTTAAAATACCTAGCTAACATTGAAAGAAACAAGAAAGAAACATTGCGAGTAATGTAAATAAATAGAACAAATATTACGTATTTTTACACCTCGCATTTCTACGCCAAAGAAATCATTATTTGTCGCTAAATAATGAGCCACCATAAGTCCATCTATTCTCGGTAGGTTATCCGATTGTCCTTTATCGATTCCTTCATCCATTATTATTAAAAAATACGAAGAACGATACTAAACACTGCACGGAAACTATTCTCTGCATACAGCTGAGCGCGGACTGTAGTGGTATGACGTCATCCGCGGACACGTGACCAATAGCGGGAATACAGATATACGCGAACTTTGAATGCATGTAAAATCAATACTACTAGGTATTTTTAAATAAAACAAAAACTACTGTATTTGAATGCATAAAAGCTATACTGTAATAAAGTTTCAAGTGATTTTGCATACCTATGAACATTCCTCAGTGTTTTTATGCTCATATTAATATCCTGATGTTTTTTTCAGAAACTGATATCCACCCTTATCAATGATTTTGCTTTAAAAGACATCAAATTCGATCACTTATGTGGAGTCCCGTACACAGCTTTACCAATCGCAACATTGTTGAGTGTTGAGACTAATAAACCTATGCTCATGAGGCGTAAAGAAGCCAAAGCCTATGGCACCAAAAAGATGATAGAAGGTCATTACAAGTCGGGCCAAAAGTGCCTTATTATTGAAGATGTGATTACATCCGGATCTAGCGTCATGGAGACAGTCAAAGATCTTCGCAAAGAAGGTTTGATAGCTGAGGAGGCAGTTATTATATTAGATAGGGAACAAGGAGGCAGTGAAAATCTTGCTGCCAATGATGTTCAAACAAAATCATTGTTCACTATGACTAAATTGATTTCCATTTTGTTGAAAGAGGGTAAAATTAATGAGCAAATGGCTTTGAAAGTTAAAAAATATTTGAATGAAACTAAAGCTCCCCCTGCAGGTATTTCATCAATTCTTTTTATATTATAAAAATAATGAATTTTATGAAATTTGATTTTGTACCTATAACACATAATTTTATACTAGATAAATTTTTCAGAGAAACCCTTGGATCGAACTTTACTCACATATGAATCCAGAGCAGAGCTGGCTGCCAACGGTATTTCAAAACAGTTGTTCGACATAATGGTGACTAAGAAAACCAATCTATGCTTGTCTGTTGATTTGACAACCACTGCAAGCATATTGGACCTGCTTGAAAAAGTTGGAGAGCATGTATGTCTTGTAAAAACTCATATAGACATAATTGAAGACTTTAGTTCTGACTTTATAGAAAGTCTCAAGAATTTGGCTAAAAGGTTCAACTTTTTGATTATGGAAGATAGAAAATTTGCAGACATTGGGAACACTGTGTCTCTACAGTATGTAAAAGGCATGTACAAGATAGCAGATTGGGCAGACTGTGTAACAGTACATTCACTTCCTGGAGAAGGTATACTGAAAGCACTTAGTGCATCAAGTAATTGTATCAGAAACCAAGGAGTCTTTCTGTTAGCTGAAATGAGTAGTGAGGTATGTTATGATTATGGTTTGATATGGGTGGATACTGGATATATGAATTATTTAATGAGATGCAACAAGTAATGTTGCCTAGCCAGGTCCTGGTATGAAACTCATAATTATCTTCTACTGCATTTAAAAATTTGTATCACTAGCATAATATTAGTACAAATATTTTATTCCTACATTGTTAAAAACATTAATTTAATTTACAGGGAAATCTCATCACACCTGATTACACTGCAGAAACAGTAAAAATGTCTTCAAAGTATCCAAACTTGATAAGTGGTTTTGTATGCCAGAATAAAGATACTTTCAATAACCCTGGCTTAATACAGCTGACACCTGGAGTACAGTTGGAAAGTTCCAAGGATGATCTTGGACAGGTGTACAATACTCCAGAGAAAGTGATATTAGAAAATGGAGCAGATTTAGTGGTGGTGGGACGTGGCATAGTGGCTGCTAAAAATCCCGAAACTCAGGCACTTGTATACAAAGATGCTTTATGGAAGAACTATTTGAAGCGAGTATCAGGGAAATTGGAATGATAAAAATGTATATGTATTTGTTTATAACGAACAATGTAGCACCATTTTTTTGTAATCAAGATAGATATCTAGATGTGATTTATATTTTAAAAGTACCTACCTAATTTTAATATATTATCAATAATTCTAAAATAACTCATAAGAACTAAAACACATAAAAATATAGCTAAAAGGTTCAACTTTTTGATTATGGAAGATAGAAAATTTGCAGACATTGGGAACACTGTGTCTCTACAGTATGTAAAAGGCATGTACAAGATAGCAGATTGGGCAGACTGTGTAACAGTACATTCACTTCCTGGAGAAGGTATACTGAAAGCACTTAGTGCATCAAGTAATTGTATCAGAAACCAAGGAGTCTTTCTGTTAGCTGAAATGAGTAGTGAGGTATGTTATGATTATGGTTTGATATGGGTGGATACTGGATATATGAATTATTTAATGAGATGCAACAAGTAATGTTGCCTAGCCAGGTCCTGGAATGAAACTCATATCTTCTACTGCATTTAAAAATTTGTATCACTAGCATAATATTAGGACAAATATTTTATTCCTACATTGTTAAAAACATTAATTTAATTTACAGGGAAATCTCATCACACCTGATTACACTGCAGAAACAGTAAAAATGTCTTCAAAGTATCCAAACTTGATAAGTGGTTTTGTATGCCAGAATAAAGATACTTTCAATAACCCTGGCTTAATACAGCTGACACCTGGAGTACAGTTGGAAAGTTCCAAGGATGATCTTGGACAGGTGTACAATACTCCAGAGAAAGTGATATTAGAAAATGGAGCAGATTTAGTGGTGGTGGGACGTGGCATAGTGGCTGCTAAAAATCCCGAAACTCAGGCACTTGTATACAAAGATGCTTTATGGAAGAACTATTTGAAGCGAGTATCAGGGAAATTGGAATGATAAAAATGTATATTTGTTTATAACGAACAATGTAGCACCATTTTTTTGTAATCAAGATAGATATCTAGATGTACTTTATATTTTAAAAGTACCTACCTAATTTTAATGTACCTATTATCAATAATTCTAAAATAACTCATAAGAATAAAAAATGTGAATCTTGGACCAATTTGCCTGTGATATTGTAGAATGTGGTGCTATTTTTGCCATTTTGCACAAGCAATACTAGATTAACAATCCATAAAACACATTCCTAATCCTCATAGTCTACGTAAAAAATGTTATTACTGATAAGCGAAATATTGTTATTAGGAAATAAAATACTGTTGAAATAATTAAAATTATTGATATTTCAAGAATCATATTTCATTTCTTTGCAATTAAGTCCATCCTCCGTAAATGCCCATCCATATAAAAATAGCTATACCAAATTAGATGAAATTCACCACACAAATAGGTGTAGGTACTATGCGTTTAGACCTATAATTGTATTTGGACATAATAGGTTGTTATTAAAGTATTTGTTTGTTGTACATTAAACACTATAACCATGCATCTCAATCCCACACGCCAGGTGTGAACTTGTAGTAAACGGGTTGAAAGTACATATTTATAATGCCTAACTATCTGTGACGTAACTATACCATTCCAACTATGTATATTTCAATGTAATCATTGCTGAGCCACACAGCGTTATCTAGCCCCAAACTAAGCTGGAGCTTGTGCTATGGGTACCAGATAACTGATAAACTTAGGTACATAGATATTACATAGTAAACTCCCAGACCAATGCAACAAGCAGAGATGTTCATGCACAAAAATGATTGTATTGTGCGGGGATCGAACCCACGACCATTCTTGCTAGTCAAAATTTGATTTAATAAATGACATGACATTAATACAATCGAAATTAAGACCCATGGCTTTCGACTACGATAAGTTCCAGATTATGGACATCACTATCTAACAAATGTCAAAATCTATTATCTATGGAACAATGAATGAACGAAATGAAAGGACTCAAGTTTTGAGGGGGTGATGACATGACATGACGGACCAGCTTCATCTAGTGCCATCTCTTTCCTTGTAATAAGGCAAATGTATAGAAAAGCGACCTTATAATTATTACTATAAAATATACTTTTGTGCTCTTTACAGCGGTTTCCAAGGTAGCCGATCACTTAATTTTTCGACTTTATTTCGTTAGCAATAGAGAAGTTAAACTTTTTATGATAATAGCGAAGAAAGAGATGGGACGTGAATTGTGATAGGTAGTTGTAACAGCGGGAAACTTAAAACTAACCAATGAATATGTCACATTAATTTAAAGTCAAACATTTCATTGGTTTATAAGTGCCTAATGCGTAATCAAAAGTACAGATTAGATGACATTTGGTTCATTCTTGCACAGCACAGCCCTATGGTCCCGTCCCATCCCATCCATGCCTTGCCTCACAGCATTTCACGCACGTGCTATATTTATTGTTGTGATTAAAATAATTAGTGGTGCTCAATAGAGATAAAATTTGTTAAAATGGTTTATAAAAATAAACTCGAAGAACTTGCAGTAAAACTATTCGATATAGATGCTGTTAAGTTTGGTGACTTTACTACTAAAAGTGATTTGAAGACTCCGGTGTATTTCGATTTGAGGGTTATCGTGAGCTATCCTGAAGTAATGGTACGTATGCATCAAATTCCTAATGTGCCTATGAAGAATGTTCACTCATTTTGAATTTTAGCTTAATGTATTCTCTGTCAAAAATAAAAAATACATGTGAAACAATTATTTTGATACGTTACTTAATTTCCAAGTTATGGAATTTTAAAGTAAGCGTGCTACTAGGTACTAGGCGCGCTCGGCCGCCGTGACCTCATACCACAACTCGCGCTCAGTCCGTTCGCGCTCTTTCCTTCGCCGCCGCTTTACGTTTCCTTCGCAATCAACAATTTTTCTTCGATATGTATGTAGTGCTCGAAAATCATGCGTTGTGCCAAAATGTACAAATACTACCACTAATGCGCCGGAAAAATTGTTTTTTCACGTTCCGATGGACGTGAAAATACGAAAAAAGTGGTTAAAGGCGATGAAGAGGTTAGATCCCTTTGGAGAAAAAGCCACAGTTTATTGTTGTGAAGATCATTTGTGTTGTTAGCATTTACTGGTTGGTAAATTTAAACATAAAATCAGATCCAGAGGTGCATAACCTTTGGTACATACTTACATCTCAGTTTGACTGTTTTTAACCCCCGACGTAAAAACGACGGGGTGTTATAAGTTTGACGTGTCTGTGTGAAAATTTATCCAAGATGGCCGCCGCGGCAAAATGGCGGCATAACATATTTTTTCACAACCACCTCAATATGCGTATTTTGATACGAAGAATGTTCACTCATTTTGAATTTGAAAGAGCTTGTGTAGAACACTATAACTATTGGCAAAAATTTTAAAAAGAATGAAATAAAAATAAAATAAAAAATTATAAAGCCCCCGACAAACAAAAACCTTTAAAAAATCCAATAATAAAACTCTCTTAACTTCTATGACTGACACCAAGTCGGGTGACCGCTAAATACTCTTGAGAGACTTCTTTACTTCTTTACACAGCTGTCCCCCGACTTGGTGTCAGTCATAGAAGTTAACAGAGTTTTATTATTGGACTTTTTAAAGGTTTTTTTTTGTCGGGGGTTTTTAAAATACCTAGCTAACATTGAAAGAAACAAGAAAGAAACATTGCGAGTAATGTAAATAAATAGAACAAATATTACGTATTTTTACACCTCGCATTTCTACGCCAAAGAAATCATTATTTGTCGCTAAATAATGAGCCACCATAAGTCCATCTATTCTCGGTAGGTTATCCGATTGTCCTTTATCGATTCCTTCATCCATTATTATTAAAAAATACGAAGAACGATACTAAACACTGCACGGAAACTATTCTCTGCATACAGCTGAGCGCGGACTGTTGTGGTATGACGTCATCCGCGGACACGTGACCAATAGCGGGAATACAGATTTACGCGAACTTTGAATGCATGTAAAATCAATACTACTAGGTATTTTTAAATAAAACAAAAACTACTGTATTTGAATGCATAAAAGCTATACTGTAATAAAGTTTCAAGTGATTTTGCATACCTATGAACATTCCTCAGTGTTTTTATGCTCATATTAATATCCTGATGTTTTTTTCAGAAACTGATATCCACCCTTATCAATGATTTTGCTTTAAAAGACATCAAATTCGATCACTTATGTGGAGTCCCGTACACAGCTTTACCAATCGCAACATTGTTGAGTGTTGAGACTAATAAACCTATGCTCATGAGGCGTAAAGAAGCCAAAGCCTATGGCACCAAAAAGATGATAGAAGGTCATTACAAGTCGGGCCAAAAGTGCCTTATTATTGAAGATGTGATTACATCCGGATCTAGCGTCATGGAGACAGTCAAAGATCTTCGCAAAGAAGGTTTGATAGCTGAGGAGGCAGTTATTATATTAGATAGGGAACAAGGAGGCAGTGAAAATCTTGCTGCCAATGATGTTCAAACAAAATCATTGTTCACTATGACTAAATTGATTTCCATTTTGTTGAAAGAGGGTAAAATTAATGAGCAAATGGCTTTGAAAGTTAAAAAATATTTGAATGAAACTAAAGCTCCCCCTGCAGGTATTTCATCAATTCTTTTTATATTATAAAAATAATGAATTTTATGAAATTTGATTTTGTACCTATAACACATAATTTTATACTAGATAAATTTTTCAGAGAAACCCTTGGATCGAACTTTACTCACATATGAATCCAGAGCAGAGCTGGCTGCCAACGGTATTTCAAAACAGTTGTTCGACATAATGGTGACTAAGAAAACCAATCTATGCTTGTCTGTTGATTTGACAACCACTGCAAGCATATTGGACCTGCTTGAAAAAGTTGGAGAGCATGTATGTCTTGTAAAAACTCATATAGACATAATTGAAGACTTTAGTTCTGACTTTATAGAAAGTCTCAAGAATTTGGCTAAAAGGTTCAACTTTTTGATTATGGAAGATAGAAAATTTGCAGACATTGGGAACACTGTGTCTCTACAGTATGTAAAAGGCATGTACAAGATAGCAGATTGGGCAGACTGTGTAACAGTACATTCACTTCCTGGAGAAGGTATACTGAAAGCACTTAGTGCATCAAGTAATTGTATCAGAAACCAAGGAGTCTTTCTGTTAGCTGAAATGAGTAGTGAGGTATGTTATGATTATGGTTTGATATGGGTGGATACTGGATATATGAATTATTTAATGAGATGCAACAAGTAATGTTGCCTAGCCAGGTCCTGGTATGAAACTCATAATTATCTTCTACTGCATTTAAAAATTTGTATCACTAGCATAATATTAGTACAAATATTTTATTCCTACATTGTTAAAAACATTAATTTAATTTACAGGGAAATCTCATCACACCTGATTACACGGCAGAAACAGTAAAAATGTCTTCAAAGTATCCAAACTTGATAAGTGGTTTTGTATGCCAGAATAAAGATACTTTCAATAACCCTGGCTTAATACAGCTGACACCTGGAGTACAGTTGGAAAGTTCCAAGGATGATCTTGGACAGGTGTACAATACTCCAGAGAAAGTGATATTAGAAAATGGAGCAGATTTAGTGGTGGTGGGACGTGGCATAGTGGCTGCTAAAAATCCCGAAACTCAGGCACTTGTATACAAAGATGCTTTATGGAAGAACTATTTGAAGCGAGTATCAGGGAAATTGGAATGATAAAAATGTATATGTATTTGTTTATAACGAACAATGTAGCACCATTTTTTTGTAATCAAGATAGATATCTAGATGTGATTTATATTTTAAAAGTACCTACCTAATTTTAATACATTATCAATAATTCTAAAATAACTCATAAGAACTAAAACACATAAAAATATAGCTAAAAGGTTCAACTTTTTGATTATGGAAGATAGAAAATTTGCAGACATTGGGAACACTGTGTCTCTACAGTATGTAAAAGGCATGTACAAGATAGCAGATTGGGCAGACTGTGTAACAGTACATTCACTTCCTGGAGAAGGTATACTGAAAGCACTTAGTGCATCAAGTAATTGTATCAGAAACCAAGGAGTCTTTCTGTTAGCTGAAATGAGTAGTGAGGTATGTTATGATTATGGTTTGATATGGGTGGATACTGGATATATGAATTATTTAATGAGATGCAACAAGTAATGTTGCCTAGCCAGGTCCTGGAATGAAACTCATATCTTCTACTGCATTTAAAAATTTGTATCACTAGCATAATATTAGTACAAATATTTTATTCCTACATTGTTAAAAACATTAATTTAATTTACAGGGAAATCTCATCACACCTGATTACACTGCAGAAACAGTAAAAATGTCTTCAAAGTATCCAAACTTGATAAGTGGCTTTGTATGCCAGAATAAAGATACTTTCAATAACCCTGGCTTAATACAGCTGACACCTGGAGTACAGTTGGAAAGTTCCAAGGATGATCTTGGACAGGTGTACAATACTCCAGAGAAAGTGATATTAGAAAATGGAGCAGATTTAGTGGTGGTGGGACGTGGCGTAGTGGCTGCTAAAAATCCCGAAACTCAGGCACTTGTATACAAAGATGCTTTATGGAAGAACTATTTGAAGCGAGTATCAGGGAAATTGGAATGATAAAAATGTATATTTAATTTTGTTTATAACGAACAATGTAGCACCATTTTTTTGTAATCAAGATAGATATCTAGATGTGATTTATATTTTAAAAGTACCTACCTAATTTTAATATATTATCAATAATTCTAAAATAACTCATAAGAACTAAAACACATAAAAATATAGCTCCCCCTGCAGGTATTTTCAATTCTTTTTATGTTATAAAAATAATGAATTTTATGAAATTTGATTTTGTACCTATAATGCATAATTTTATACTAGAAAATTTTTTCAGAGAAACCCTTGGATCGAACTTTACCCACATATGAATCCAGAGCAGAGCTGGCTGCCAACGGTATTTCAAAACAGTTGTTCGACATAATGGTGACTAAGAAAACCAATCTATGCTTGTCTGTTGATTTGACAACCACTGCAAGCATATTGGACCTGCTTGAAAAAGTTGGAGAGCATGTATGTCTTGTAAAAACTCATATAGACATAATTGAAGACTTTAGTTCTGACTTTATAGAAAGTCTCAAGAATTTGGCTAAAAGGTTCAACTTTTTGATTATGGAAGATAGAAAATTTGCAGACATTGGGAACACTGTGTCTCTACAGTATGTAAAAGGCATGTACAAGATAGCAGATTGGGCAGACTGTGTAACAGTACATTCACTTCCTGGAGAAGGTATACTGAAAGCACTTAGTGCATCAAGTAATTGTATCAGAAACCAAGGAGTCTTTCTGTTAGCTGAAATGAGTAGTGAGGTATGTTATGATTATGGTTTGATATGGGTGGATACTGGATATATGAATTATTTAATGAGATGCAACAAGTAATGTTGCCTAGCCAGGTCCTGGAATGAAACTCATAATTATCTTCTACTGCATTTAAAAATTTGTATCACTAGCATAATATTAGTACAAATATTTTATTCCTACATTGTTAAAAACATTAATTTAATTTACAGGGAAATCTCATCACACCTGATTACACTGCAGAAACAGTAAAAATGTCTTCAAAGTATCCAAACTTGATAAGTGGTTTTGTATGCCAGAATAAAGATACTTTCAATAACCCTGGCTTAATACAGCTGACACCTGGAGTACAGTTGGAAAGTTCCAAGGATGATCTTGGACAGGTGTACAATACTCCAGAGAAAGTGATATTAGAAAATGGAGCAGATTTAGTGGTGGTGGGACGTGGCATAGTGGCTGCTAAAAATCCCGAAACTCAGGCACTTGTATACAAAGATGCTTTATGGAAGAACTATTTGAAGCGAGTATCAGGGAAATTGGAATGATAAAAATGTATATGTATTTGTTTATAACGAACAATGTAGCACCATTTTTTTGTAATCAAGATAGATATCTAGATGTGATTTATATTTTAAAAGTACCTACCTAATTTTAATATATTATCAATAATTCTAAAATAACTCATAAGAACTAAAACACATAAAAATATAGCTAAAAGGTTCAACTTTTTGATTATGGAAGATAGAAAATTTGCAGACATTGGGAACACTGTGTCTCTACAGTATGTAAAAGGCATGTACAAGATAGCAGATTGGGCAGACTGTGTAACAGTACATTCACTTCCTGGAGAAGGTATACTGAAAGCACTTAGTGCATCAAGTAATTGTATCAGAAACCAAGGAGTCTTTCTGTTAGCTGAAATGAGTAGTGAGGTATGTTATGATTATGGTTTGATATGGGTGGATACTGGATATATGAATTATTTAATGAGATGCAACAAGTAATGTTGCCTAGCCAGGTCCTGGAATGAAACTCATAATTATCTTCTACTGCATTTAAAAATTTGTATCACTAGCATAATATTAGTACAAATATTTTATTCCTACATTGTTAAAAACATTAATTTAATTTACAGGGAAATCTCATCACACCTGATTACACTGCAGAAACAGTAAAAATGTCTTCAAAGTATCCAAACTTGATAAGTGGCTTTGTATGCCAGAATAAAGATACTTTCAATAACCCTGGCTTAATACAGCTGACACCTGGAGTACAGTTGGAAAGTTCCAAGGATGATCTTGGACAGGTGTACAATACTCCAGAGAAAGTGATATTAGAAAATGGAGCAGATTTAGTGGTGGTGGGACGTGGCATAGTGGCTGCTAAAAATCCCGAAACTCAGGCACTTGTATACAAAGATGCTTTATGGAAGAACTATTTGAAGCGAGTATCAGGGAAATTGGAATGATAAAAATGTATATTTGTTTATAACGAACAATGTAGCACCATTTTTTTGTAATCAAGATAGATATCTAGATGTACTTTATATTTTAAAAGTACCTACCTAATTTTAATGTACCTATTATCAATAATTCTAAAATAACTCATAAGAATAAAAAATGTGAATCTTGGACCAATTTGCCTGTGATATTGTAGAATGTGGTGCTATTTTTGCCATTTTGCACAAGCAATACTAGATTAACAATCCATAAAACACATTCCTAATCCTCATAGTCTACGTAAAAAATGTTATTACTGATAAGCGAAATATTGTTATTAGGAAATAAAATACTGTTGAAATAATTAAAATTATTGATATTTCAAGAATCATATTTCATTTCTTTGCAATTAAGTCCATCCTCCGTAAATGCCCATCCATATAAAAATAGCTATACCAAATTAGATGAAATTCACCACACAAATAGGTGTAGGTACTATGCGTTTAGACCTATAATTGTATTTGGACATAATAGGTTGTTATTAAAGTATTTGTTTGTTGTACATTAAACACTATAACCATGCATCTCAATCCCACACGCCAGGTGTGAACTTGTAGTAAACGGGTTGAAAGTACATATTTATAATGCCTAACTATCTGTGACGTAACTATACCATTCCAACTATGTATACCTATTTCAATGTAATCATTGCTGAGCCACACAGCGTTATCTAGCCCCAAACTAAGCTGGAGCTTGTGCTATGGGTACCAGATAACTGATAAACTTAGGTACATAGATATTACATAGTAAACTCCCAGACCAATGCAACAAGCAGAGATGTTCATGCACAAAAATGATTGTATTGTGCGGGGATCAAACCCACGACCATTCTTGCTAGTCAAAATTTGATTTAATAAATGACATGACATTAATACAATCGAAATTAAGACCCATGGCTTTCGACTACGATAAGTTCCAGATTATGGACATCACTATCTAACAAATGTCAAAATCTATTATCTATGGAACAATAATATAAAAAATAAGGTGTCCTTCAAGCTGGAATCCTCATCTCTGAAACCTGCATGAAAACGAATTTTGACTATGCCAAAAAATAGTCATGAAATAGTCATAAATAGTCGCCAAGTGAAAAAAATAGTCGCATTATAGTTTCGGAGTTATAGCTATAGGTTGGTGAGGATTCTAGCTTGACGTTCAAGCTGTAATCCTCACCTCTGATGCAAGCAAACGGCAAAGTCTATCGAATTGGTTTATGTTCCAAAAAATAGTCATGAAATAGTCGCAACGGCATACCAAATTTCAGAATAAGTCGTTAAGAGATTCCAGAGATATAAGGGTAGGTTGGTGAGGATTCTAGCTTGAACATTTGAAAACTTCAAATATCTCCGAAACGGCTACGATTTTCGATTTGAGTTTTTGCCAAAAAATAGTCGTGAAATAGTCGTCTCCAACGGAAATAAATTTGAGCTGATTTAATTAGAAAATAAAAAGTTATAATTTTCCCTACAATTTTGGAGGTACAGTTGTATACAAAATGTTTTACTTCATTTGATATTATTGTGAAATATTCTGCTTAAAATATAATATTTCGTTCAATTAGGTATTTTCCATGGCAGCTGTTATGATTAAACAAAAAAAACAAACATTTTTATGTAGCTATTTTTATTTATCTAAATATATAAAACTCAAAGGTGACTGACTGATTGACTGACTGACTGACTGACTGACTGACATAGTGATCTATCAACGCACAGCCCAAACTACTGGACCGATCGGGTTGAAATTTGGCATACAGGTAGATGTTATGGCGTAGGCACTCGCTAAGAAAGGATTTTGATCAATTCTACCCCCAAGGGGATAAAATAGGGGATGAAAGTTTGTATAAAAATTTGTCGATTTTAAGCCGATTGGGCTATTACTTTGCATGTATAAAGCTAATACGTAGGCATCCGCTAAAAAAGGGTTCTGATCATTTCTACTCCCAAGGGGATAAAAAAGGGTTCTGATCATTTCGACTCCCAAGGGGATAAAATAGGGGATGAAAGTTTGTATGAAACTTTGTCAATTTTAAACCGTTCGGGCTGAGACTTGCATTCATAAAGTTACTATAACGTCGGTATCGCTATAAAAGAGTTTTGATAATTTCTGTTTCCAAGGGGATAAAATAGGGGATGAAAGTTTGTATTCATGAAACTTTATCAAGTTTAAACCGATCGGGCTGAGACTTTGCATGTTTAAAGCTACTATGAGGTAGGCATCCGCTAAAAAAGGGTTTTGATCATTCCTACCCCCAAAGGGATAAAATAGGGGATGAAAGTATGTATGAAATTTTGTTAATTTTAAACAGTTCGTGCTAAGACTTTGCATTCATAAAGCTATAATATGACGTAGGTATTATTGCTAAGAAAGCGTTTCGATAAATTCCACTCCGAAAAAGATAAAACTTCAAATATTTACCAATTCAACTTCAAATATTTTAATATTTACAGCGTCTAGCTTGAAATTTGGCATGCAGGTACCTTAGTAAACTAAAAGCTTAGTTGCAACAGGATATTGCAAAATTCCCACGGGAACGGTAGTTAGCGGGCAAAACTTTTGTATGAAAAAATCTAAACCACGTAAGATAGATAATTAAAATTTGGCATGCAGGTACCCTAATGAACGTAAAGCTTACTTGCAACGCGATATTGCAAAATTCTTACGGGAACGGGAGTTATTGGGAAAAAACTTTTGTATGTAAAAATCTAAACACGCGGACGAAGTCGCGGGCAAAAGCTAGTTATAATATAAAGTTTGCATATTAGTACAAAACTTGTTTAAATCTGAAATCAGTACATATAATACACAATTACCGACCTGTTCCCACCCAGCAAAAAGAATAACTATGAGCTTTAATTATTGATCTTTACATATATTTCACATTTACCTTTAATGTTAATGTCACAGCAATGCGTTTTTAAAATGGTTAGAGCTAGTTCCACAACACTTACTAGATGGCGTGACTGTCAAGCAAAATACTCAAGTCAATGAAATGTCCGCGACGATGATTGTGGGAAGACACTAATGGTGCTCCCACACTGCCGCGCCGTTAGAAAATGTTTAGCAACGTTAGCAGACATTTAATCACATGTCATTGTGTTAAAAATTATTTCATGTTAGAAAATGTTTCGTAACTGAGTAAACATTTTATAACAAGTTATCTTCTATCCATACTTATAATAAATATATGTAGAGAAGTCAATTCTGTACATTAAATATATTTTCAAAATAACTATAAGGGAGTCATTAGTGATCGATATTGATGCCAAAAATGCAATCAGTAAAATTGTTGTCTGTCTGTCTGTATGTTCGTTATAGAAAAAAAACTACTAGACGGATTTTAACGAAACTTGGTGCGATTATTCTTCATATTCCTGGGCAGGTTATGGTATACTTTCATCACGCTACAATTAATAGGAGCAGAGCAATGGCGGGAAGTGTTGGGGAAACGGGAGAAATTTTTATCTGTATGTTTGATCGCGCCTCACGCGAAAACTACTGCTTGGAATTAAAACTAATTGCTGTGATATAAACATTATATTTAGTTATTTTTAATTTAAACATGTTATGTACGCATTTTCAAGCTTTAAATTGTACTAAATAAAAATAGCTACAAAAATTATAAATGTTTGTTTTTATTTGTTTAATCATAATAGCACTCGGTCTAGTCACTAGTCTTGGAAAACACCTAATTTGACGAAATATTATAGTTCAAGCGAAATATTTTACAATAGTATAAAATGAAGTAAACATTTTGTACACGACTGTACCTCCATAGAAATGTAGGGAAAAATTAACACTTTTTAATTTCAAATTAAATCAGCTCAAATTTATTTCCGTTGGAGACGACTATTTCATGACTATTTTTTGGCAAAAACTCAAATCGAAAATCGTAGCCGTTTCGGAGATATTTGAAGTTTTCAAATGTTCAAGCTAGAATCCTCACCAACCTACCCTTATATCTCTGGAATCTCTTAACGACTAGTTCTGAAATTTGGTATGCCGTTGCGACTATTTCATGACTATTTTTTGGAACATAAACCAATTCGATAGACTTTGCCGTTTGCTTGCATCAGAGGTGAGGATTACAGCTTGAACGTCAAGCCAGAATCCTCACTAACCTATAGCTATAACTCCGAAACTATAATGCGACTATTTTTTTTACTTGGCGACTATTTATGACTATTTCATGACTATTTTTTGGCATAGTCAAAATTCGTTTTCATGCAGGTTTCAGAGATGAGGATTCCAGCTTGAAGGACACAAAATAAGCGTGCTTCTCTGGAAAGCGTCGTCGAGAGCCGGAATAAACTTGTGTCTGACACTGAGAACATGTTAAGTCATGTTTCAGAATGGGGCAGACTAAATTTAGTCCGCTTTAACCCCGCCAAGACACAAGTTTGCGCGTTTACTGCTAAGCGTAGTCCCTTTGTCGTAACCGTAAATTTTGAAGACACTCCCATTATTGCCAAGTCTACTATCGGGATCCTGGGAGTCGACATTTCGAGCAGCGTTCAATTTCGTGGACATCTGGAGGGTAAAGCCAAACTGGCTTCCAAGAAACTGGGTGTGCTTAATAGAGCGGGACAGTATTTCACGCCGACCCAGCGCTTACAACTGTATAAAGCACAGGTCCGGCCACACATGGAATACTGTTCCCACCTCTGGGCTGGAGCACCCCAGTATCAACTCCTTCCATTTGACCGAATCCAGCGAAGAGCTGTTCGTATTGTTGATGACTTGACCCTGTCTAGTCGACTCGACTCACTGGCATTGCGAAGAGACGTCGCATCCATGTGCGTTCTCTACCGCATCTATCACGGGGAATGTTCTGAAGAATTGTTTGGTTTACTGCCTGCAGCTGAGTTTCTTCACCGCACCACGCGTAATCGATTGCAATTCCATCCTCATCATCTCGATGGTTGGCGATCCTCCACTGTACGCTTTATGAGGAACTTCTTGCCTCGCGCATCGGTTTTGTGGAACCAACTCTCTGCTTCAGTATTTCCGAACAGTTACGACATGGGAGCCTTCAAGAAACGAGCGTACTCCTATTTAAAAGGCCGGCAGCGACCCTAAACTCGATTTGAGTGCGGGTGTCCATGGGCGGTGTCGACTGCTTACCATCAGGCATCACATTTGCTCGTCTGCCGCCTCTTGCATAAAAAAAAAAAAAAAAAAAAAACAATGAATGAACGAAATGAAAGGACTCAAGTTTTGAGGGGGTGATGACATGACATGACGGACCAGCTTCATCTAGTGCCATCTCTTTCCTTGTAATAAGGCAAATGTATAGAAAAGCGACCTTATAATTATTACTATAAAATATACTTTTGTGCTCTTTACAGCGGTTTCCAAGGTAGCCGATCACTTAATTTTTCGACTTTATTTCGTTAGCAATAGAGAAGTTAAACTTTTTATGATAATAGCGAAGAAAGAGATGGGACGTGAATTGTGATAGGTAGTTGTAACAGCGGGAAACTTAAAACTAACCAATGAATGTGTCACATTAATTTAAAGTCAAACATTTCATTGGTTTATAAGTGCCTAATGCGTAATCAAAAGTACAGATTAGATGACATTTGGTTCATTCTTGCACAGCACAGCCCTATGGTCCCGTCCCATCCCATCCATGCCTTGCCTCACAGCATTTCACGCACGTGCTATATTTATTGTTGTGATTAAAATAATTAGTGGTGCTCAATAGAGATAAAATTTGTTAAAATGGTTTATAAAAATAAACTCGAAGAACTTGCAGTAAAACTATTCGATATAGATGCTGTTAAGTTTGGTGACTTTACTACTAAAAGTGATTTGAAGACTCCGGTGTATTTCGATTTGAGGGTTATCGTGAGCTATCCTGAAGTAATGGTACGTATGCATCAAATTCCTAATGTGCCTATGAAGAATGTTCACTCATTTTGAATTTTAGCTTAATGTATTCTCTGTCAAAAATAAAAAATACATGTGAAACAATTATTTTGATACGTTACTTAATTTCCAAGTTATGGAATTTTAAAGTAAGCGTGCTACTACTAGGCGCGCTCGGCCGCCGTGACCTCATACCACAACTCGCGCTCAGTCCGTTCGCGCTCTTTCCTTCGCCGCCGCTTTACGTTTCCTTCGCAATCAACAATTTTTCTTCGATATGTCCAATCGTAGTGCTCGAAAATCATGCGTTGTGCCAAAATGTACAAATACTACCACTAATGCGCCGGAAAAATTGTTTTTTCACGTTCCGATGGACGTGAAAATACGAAAAAAGTGGTTAAAGGCGATGAAGAGGTTAGATCCCTTTGGAGAAAAAGCCACAGTTTATTGTTGTGAAGATCATTTGTGTTGTTAGCATTTACTGGTTGGTAAATTTAAACATAAAATCAGATCCAGAGGTGCATAACCTTTGGTACATACTTACATCTCAGTTTGACTGTTTTTAACCCCCGACGTAAAAACGACGGGGTGTTATAAGTTTGACGTGTCTGTGTGAAAATTTATCCAAGATGGCCGCCGCGGCAAAATGGCGGCATAACATATTTTTTCACAACCACCTCAATATGCGTATTTTGATACGAAGAATGTTCACTCATTTTGAATTTGAAAGAGCTTGTGTAGAACACTATAACTATTGGCAAAAATTTTAAAAAGAATGAAATAAAAATAAAATAAAAAATTATAAAACCCCCGACAAACAAAAACCTTTAAAAAATCCAATAATAAAACTCTCTTAACTTCTATGACTGACACCAAGTCGGGTGACCGCTAAATACTCTTGAGAGACTTCTTTACTTCTTTACACAGCTGTCCCCCGACTTGGTGTCAGTCATAGAAGTTAACAGAGTTTTATTATTGGACTTTTTAAAGGTTTTTTTTTGTCGGGGGTTTTTAAAATACCTAGCTAACATTGAAAGAAACAAGAAAGAAACATTGCGAGTAATGTAAATAAATAGAACAAATATTACGTATTTTTACACCTCGCATTTCTACGCCAAAGAAATCATTATTTGTCGCTAAATAATGAGCCACCATAAGTCCATCTATTCTCGGTAGGTTATCCGATTGTCCTTTATCGATTCCTTCATCCATTATTATTAAAAAATACGAAGAACGATACTAAACACTGCACGGAAACTATTCTCTGCATACAGCTGAGCGCGGACTGTTGTGGTATGACGTCATCCGCGGACACGTGACCAATAGCGGGAATACAGATTTACGCGAACTTTGAATGCATGTAAAATCAATACTACTAGGTATTTTTAAATAAAACAAAAACTACTGTATTTGAATGCATAAAAGCTATACTGTAATAAAGTTTCAAGTGATTTTGCATACCTATGAACATTCCTCAGTGTTTTTATGCTCATATTAATATCCTGATGTTTTTTTCAGAAACTGATATCCACCCTTATCAATGATTTTGCTTTAAAAGACATCAAATTCGATCACTTATGTGGAGTCCCGTACACAGCTTTACCAATCGCAACATTGTTGAGTGTTGAGACTAATAAACCTATGCTCATGAGGCGTAAAGAAGCCAAAGCCTATGGCACCAAAAAGATGATAGAAGGTCATTACAAGTCGGGCCAAAAGTGCCTTATTATTGAAGATGTGATTACATCCGGATCTAGCGTCATGGAGACAGTCAAAGATCTTCGCAAAGAAGGTTTGATAGCTGAGGAGGCAGTTATTATATTAGATAGGGAACAAGGAGGCAGTGAAAATCTTGCTGCCAATGATGTTCAAACAAAATCATTGTTCACTATGACTAAATTGATTTCCATTTTGTTGAAAGAGGGTAAAATTAATGAGCAAATGGCTTTGAAAGTTAAAAAATATTTGAATGAAACTAAAGCTCCCCCTGCAGGTATTTCATCAATTCTTTTTATATTATAAAAATAATGAATTTTATGAAATTTGATTTTGTACCTATAACACATAATTTTATACTAGATAAATTTTTCAGAGAAACCCTTGGATCGAACTTTACTCACATATGAATCCAGAGCAGAGCTGGCTGCCAACGGTATTTCAAAACAGTTGTTCGACATAATGGTGACTAAGAAAACCAATCTATGCTTGTCTGTTGATTTGACAACCACTGCAAGCATATTGGACCTGCTTGAAAAAGTTGGAGAGCATGTATGTCTTGTAAAAACTCATATAGACATAATTGAAGACTTTAGTTCTGACTTTATAGAAAGGCTCAAGAATTTGGCTAAAAGGTTCAACTTTTTGATTATGGAAGATAGAAAATTTGCAGACATTGGGAACACTGTGTCTCTACAGTATGTAAAAGGCATGTACAAGATAGCAGATTGGGCAGACTGTGTAACAGTACATTCACTTCCTGGAGAAGGTATACTGAAAGCACTTAGTGCATCAAGTAATTGTATCAGAAACCAAGGAGTCTTTCTGTTAGCTGAAATGAGTAGTGAGGTATGTTATGATTATGGTTTGATATGGGTGGATACTGGATATATGAATTATTTAATGAGATGCAACAAGTAATGTTGCCTAGCCAGGTCCTGGTATGAAACTCATAATTATCTTCTACTGCATTTAAAAATTTGTATCACTAGCATAATATTAGTACAAATATTTTATTCCTACATTGTTAAAAACATTAATTTAATTTACAGGGAAATCTCATCACACCTGATTACACTGCAGAAACAGTAAAAATGTCTTCAAAGTATCCAAACTTGATAAGTGGTTTTGTATGCCAGAATAAAGATACTTTCAATAACCCTGGCTTAATACAGCTGACACCTGGAGTACAGTTGGAAAGTTCCAAGGATGATCTTGGACAGGTGTACAATACTCCAGAGAAAGTGATATTAGAAAATGGAGCAGATTTAGTGGTGGTGGGACGTGGCATAGTGGCTGCTAAAAATCCCGAAACTCAGGCACTTGTATACAAAGATGCTTTATGGAAGAACTATTTGAAGCGAGTATCAGGGAAATTGGAATGATAAAAATGTATATGTATTTGTTTATAACGAACAATGTAGCACCATTTTTTTGTAATCAAGATAGATATCTAGATGTGATTTATATTTTAAAAGTACCTACCTAATTTTAATATATTATCAATAATTCTAAAATAACTCATAAGAACTAAAACACATAAAAATATAGCTAAAAGGTTCAACTTTTTGATTATGGAAGATAGAAAATTTGCAGACATTGGGAACACTGTGTCTCTACAGTATGTAAAAGGCATGTACAAGATAGCAGATTGGGCAGACTGTGTAACAGTACATTCACTTCCTGGAGAAGGTATACTGAAAGCACTTAGTGCATCAAGTAATTGTATCAGAAACCAAGGAGTCTTTCTGTTAGCTGAAATGAGTAGTGAGGTATGTTATGATTATGGTTTGATATGGGTGGATACTGGATATATGAATTATTTAATGAGATGCAACAAGTAATGTTGCCTAGCCAGGTCCTGGAATGAAACTCATATCTTCTACTGCATTTAAAAATTTGTATCACTAGCATAATATTAGTACAAATATTTTATTCCTACATTGTTAAAAACATTAATTTAATTTACAGGGAAATCTCATCACACCTGATTACACTGCAGAAACAGTAAAAATGTCTTCAAAGTATCCAAACTTGATAAGTGGCTTTGTATGCCAGAATAAAGATACTTTCAATAACCCTGGCTTAATACAGCTGACACCTGGAGTACAGTTGGAAAGTTCCAAGGATGATCTTGGACAGGTGTACAATACTCCAGAGAAAGTGATATTAGAAAATGGAGCAGATTTAGTGGTGGTGGGACGTGGCGTAGTGGCTGCTAAAAATCCCGAAACTCAGGCACTTGTATACAAAGATGCTTTATGGAAGAACTATTTGAAGCGAGTATCAGGGAAATTGGAATGATAAAAATGTATATTTAATTTTGTTTATAACGAACAATGTAGCACCATTTTTTTGTAATCAAGATAGATATCTAGATGTGATTTATATTTTAAAAGTACCTACCTAATTTTAATATATTATCAATAATTCTAAAATAACTCATAAGAACTAAAACACATAAAAATATAGCTCCCCCTGCAGGTATTTTCAATTCTTTTTATGTTATAAAATAATGAATTTTATGAAATTTGATTTTGTACCTATAATGCATAATTTTATACTAGAAAATTTTTTCAGAGAAACCCTTGGATCGAACTTTACCCACATATGAATCCAGAGCAGAGCTGGCTGCCAACGGTATTTCAAAACAGTTGTTCGACATAATGGTGACTAAGAAAACCAATCTATGCTTGTCTGTTGATTTGACAACCACTGCAAGCATATTGGACCTGCTTGAAAAAGTTGGAGAGCATGTATGTCTTGTAAAAACTCATATAGACATAATTGAAGACTTTAGTTCTGACTTTATAGAAAGTCTCAAGAATTTGGCTAAAAGGTTCAACTTTTTGATTATGGAAGATAGAAAATTTGCAGACATTGGGAACACTGTGTCTCTACAGTATGTAAAAGGCATGTACAAGATAGCAGATTGGGCAGACTGTGTAACAGTACATTCACTTCCTGGAGAAGGTATACTGAAAGCACTTAGTGCATCAAGTAATTGTATCAGAAACCAAGGAGTCTTTCTGTTAGCTGAAATGAGTAGTGAGGTATGTTATGATTATGGTTTGATATGGGTGGATACTGGATATATGAATTATTTAATGAGATGCAACAAGTAATGTTGCCTAGCCAGGTCCTGGAATGAAACTCATAATTATCTTCTACTGCATTTAAAAATTTGTATCACTAGCATAATATTAGTACAAATATTTTATTCCTACATTGTTAAAAACATTAATTTAATTTACAGGGAAATCTCATCACACCTGATTACACTGCAGAAACAGTAAAAATGTCTTCAAAGTATCCAAACTTGATAAGTGGTTTTGTATGCCAGAATAAAGATACTTTCAATAACCCTGGCTTAATACAGCTGACACCTGGAGTACAGTTGGAAAGTTCCAAGGATGATCTTGGACAGGTGTACAATACTCCAGAGAAAGTGATATTAGAAAATGGAGCAGATTTAGTGGTGGTGGGACGTGGCATAGTGGCTGCTAAAAATCCCGAAACTCAGGCACTTGTATACAAAGATGCTTTATGGAAGAACTATTTGAAGCGAGTATCAGGGAAATTGGAATGATAAAAATGTATATGTATTTGTTTATAACGAACAATGTAGCACCATTTTTTTGTAATCAAGATAGATATCTAGATGTGATTTATATTTTAAAAGTACCTACCTAATTTTAATATATTATCAATAATTCTAAAATAACTCATAAGAACTAAAACACATAAAAATATAGCTAAAAGGTTCAACTTTTTGATTATGGAAGATAGAAAATTTGCAGACATTGGGAACACTGTGTCTCTACAGTATGTAAAAGGCATGTACAAGATAGCAGATTGGGCAGACTGTGTAACAGTACATTCACTTCCTGGAGAAGGTATACTGAAAGCACTTAGTGCATCAAGTAATTGTATCAGAAACCAAGGAGTCTTTCTGTTAGCTGAAATGAGTAGTGAGGTATGTTATGATTATGGTTTGATATGGGTGGATACTGGATATATGAATTATTTAATGAGATGCAACAAGTAATGTTGCCTAGCCAGGTCCTGGAATGAAACTCATAATTATCTTCTACTGCATTTAAAAATTTGTATCACTAGCATAATATTAGTACAAATATTTTATTCCTACATTGTTAAAAACATTAATTTAATTTACAGGGAAATCTCATCACACCTGATTACACTGCAGAAACAGTAAAAATGTCTTCAAAGTATCGAAACTTGATAAGTGGCTTTGTATGCCAGAATAAAGATACTTTCAATAACCCTGGCTTAATACAGCTGACACCTGGAGTACAGTTGGAAAGTTCCAAGGATGATCTTGGACAGGTGTACAATACTCCAGAGAAAGTGATATTAGAAAATGGAGCAGATTTAGTGGTGGTGGGACGTGGCATAGTGGCTGCTAAAAATCCCGAAACTCAGGCACTTGTATACAAAGATGCTTTATGGAAGAACTATTTGAAGCGAGTATCAGGGAAATTGGAATGATAAAAATGTATATTTGTTTATAACGAACAATGTAGCACCATTTTTTTGTAATCAAGATAGATATCTAGATGTACTTTATATTTTAAAAGTACCTACCTAATTTTAATGTACCTATTATCAATAATTCTAAAATAACTCATAAGAATAAAAAATGTGAATCTTGGACCAATTTGCCTGTGATATTGTAGAATGTGGTGCTATTTTTGCCATTTTGCACAAGCAATACTAGATTAACAATCCATAAAACACATTCCTAATCCTCATAGTCTACGTAAAAAATGTTATTACTGATAAGCGAAATATTGTTATTAGGAAATAAAATACTGTTGAAATAATTAAAATTATTGATATTTCAAGAATCATATTTCATTTCTTTGCAATTAAGTCCATCCTCCGTAAATGCCCATCCATATAAAAATAGCTATACCAAATTAGATGAAATTCACCACACAAATAGGTGTAGGTACTATGCGTTTAGACCTATAATTGTATTTGGACATAATAGGTTGTTATTAAAGTATTTGTTTGTTGTACATTAAACACTATAACCATGCATCTCAATCCCACACGCCAGGTGTGAACTTGTAGTAAACGGGTTGAAAGTACATATTTATAATGCCTAACTATCTGTGACGTAACTATACCATTCCAACTATGTATATTTCAATGTAATCATTGCTGAGCCACACAGCGTTATCTAGCCCCAAACTAAGCTGGAGCTTGTGCTATGGGTACCAGATAACTGATAAACTTAGGTACATAGATATTACATAGTAAACTCCCAGACCAATGCAACAAGCAGAGATGTTCATGCACAAAAATGATTGTATTGTGCGGGGATCGAACCCACGACCATTCTTGCTAGTCAAAATTTGATTTAATAAATGACATGACATTAATACAATCGAAATTAAGACCCATGGCTTTCGACTACGATAAGTTCCAGATTATGGACATCACTATCTAACAAATGTCAAAATCTATTATCTATGGAACAATGAATGAACGAAATGAAAGGACTCAAGTTTTGAGGGGGTGATGACATGACATGACGGACCAGCTTCATCTAGTGCCATCTCTTTCCTTGTAATAAGGCAAATGTATAGAAAAGCGACCTTATAATTATTACTATAAAATATACTTTTGTGCTCTTTACAGCGGTTTCCAAGGTAGCCGATCACTTAATTTTTCGACTTTATTTCGTTAGCAATAGAGAAGTTAAACTTTTTATGATAATAGCGAAGAAAGAGATGGGACGTGAATTGTGATAGGTAGTTGTAACAGCGGGAAACTTAAAACTAACCAATGAATGTGTCACATTAATTTAAAGTCAAACATTTCATTGGTTTATAAGTGCCTAATGCGTAATCAAAAGTACAGATTAGATGACATTTGGTTCATTCTTGCACAGCACAGCCCTATGGTCCCGTCCCATCCCATCCATGCCTTGCCTCACAGCATTTCACGCACGTGCTATATTTATTGTTGTGATTAAAATAATTAGTGGTGCTCAATAGAGATAAAATTTGTTAAAATGGTTTATAAAAATAAACTCGAAGAACTTGCAGTAAAACTATTCGATATAGATGCTGTTAAGTTTGGTGACTTTACTACTAAAAGTGATTTGAAGACTCCGGTGTATTTCGATTTGAGGGTTATCGTGAGCTATCCTGAAGTAATGGTACGTATCAGGGCTTGGTAACGTTACCAATTTAACATTATAATAGCGTTAAGTAACGGTAATTTATAATGTTACTTTTTTTACCGGTAAAATAATTACCGGTAAGTCGGTAGCGATACTAAATTTTAACGGTAAATTATAACGGTAATTTTTACCGGAACGAAAACTTAACGTTAAGTTTCAGGTATCGATACTGCAATATAACGTTAAAAGTATCGATACCTGCTTTAGTTACCGGTAAAAGTAACGATACTTATTACGCTACTTTGCTGCATTGCCGCTCCGCACGGTTACCTATAGCAGAGCGGCAACTTCGCGACACGAGACGCATGAGACCATGTTGGGTGGGAGCGATAGAGACAGAGAATGAATTTAATCCAAAATTAAGTAAGTAACGTTTGAACGTTTACCGATACTTTTTACCGATACCATCATGAAGGTAGCGGTAATTTTTAACGTTAAAAATTACCGCTACTTTAGGTATCGCTACTTGAAAAAGTATCGATACCTCGGCGAGGCAAAAGTAACGTTACCATATTTTTACCGGTATTCCAAGCCCTGGTACGTATGCATCAAATTCCTAATGTGCCTATGAAGAATGTTCACTCATTTTGAATTTTAGCTTAATGTATTCTCTGTCAAAAATAAAAAATACATGTGAAACAATTATTTTGATACGTTACTTAATTTCCAAGTTATGGAATTTTAAAGTAAGCGTGCTACTACTAGGCGCGCTCGGCCGCCGTGACCTCATACCACAACTCGCGCTCAGTCCGTTCGCGCTCTTTCCTTCGCCGCCGCTTTACGTTTCCTTCGCAATCAACAATTTTTCTTCGATATGTCCAATCGTAGTGCTCGAAAATCATGCGTTGTGCCAAAATGTACAAATACTACCACTAATGCGCCGGAAAAATTGTTTTTTCACGTTCCGATGGACGTGAAAATACGAAAAAAGTGGTTAAAGGCGATGAAGAGGTTAGATCCCTTTGGAGAAAAAGCCACAGTTTATTGTTGTGAAGATCATTTGTGTTGTTAGCATTTACTGGTTGGTAAATTTAAACATAAAATCAGATCCAGAGGTGCATAACCTTTGGTACATACTTATATCTCAGTTTGACTGTTTTTAACCCCCGACGTAAAAACGACGGGGTGTTATAAGTTTGACGTGTCTGTGTGAAAATTTATCCAAGATGGCCGCCGCGGCAAAATGGCGGCATACATATTTTTTCACAACCACCTCAATATGCGTATTTTGATACGAAGAATGTTCACTCATTTTGAATTTGAAAGAGCTTGTGTAGAACACTATAACTATTGGCAAAAATTTTAAAAAGAATGAAATAAAAATAAAATAAAAAATTATAAAACCCCCGACAAACAAAAACCTTTAAAAAATCCAATAATAAAACTCTCTTAACTTCTATGACTGACACCAAGTCGGGTGACCGCTAAATACTCTTGAGAGACTTCTTTACTTCTTTACACAGCTGTCCCCCGACTTGGTGTCAGTCATAGAAGTTAACAGAGTTTTATTATTGGACTTTTTAAAGGTTTTTTTTTGTCGGGGGTTTTTAAAATACCTAGCTAACATTGAAAGAAACAAGAAAGAAACATTGCGAGTAATGTAAATAAATAGAACAAATATTACGTATTTTTACACCTCGCATTTCTACGCCAAAGAAATCATTATTTGTCGCTAAATAATGAGCCACCATAAGTCCATCTATTCTCGGTAGGTTATCCGATTGTCCTTTATCGATTCCTTCATCCATTATTATTAAAAAATACGAAGAACGATACTAAACACTGCACGGAAACTATTCTCTGCATACAGCTGAGCGCGGACTGTTGTGGTATGACGTCATCCGCGGACACGTGACCAATAGCGGGAATACAGATTTACGCGAACTTTGAATGCATGTAAAATCAATACTACTAGGTATTTTTAAATAAAACAAAAACTACTGTATTTGAATGCATAAAAGCTATACTGTAATAAAGTTTCAAGTGATTTTGCATACCTATGAACATTCCTCAGTGTTTTTATGCTCATATTAATATCCTGATGTTTTTTTCAGAAACTGATATCCACCCTTATCAATGATTTTGCTTTAAAAGACATCAAATTCGATCACTTATGTGGAGTCCCGTACACAGCTTTACCAATCGCAACATTGTTGAGTGTTGAGACTAATAAACCTATGCTCATGAGGCGTAAAGAAGCCAAAGCCTATGGCACCAAAAAGATGATAGAAGGTCATTACAAGTCGGGCCAAAAGTGCCTTATTATTGAAGATGTGATTACATCCGGATCTAGCGTCATGGAGACAGTCAAAGATCTTCGCAAAGAAGGTTTGATAGCTGAGGAGGCAGTTATTATATTAGATAGGGAACAAGGAGGCAGTGAAAATCTTGCTGCCAATGATGTTCAAACAAAATCATTGTTCACTATGACTAAATTGATTTCCATTTTGTTGAAAGAGGGTAAAATTAATGAGCAAATGGCTTTGAAAGTTAAAAAATATTTGAATGAAACTAAAGCTCCCCCTGCAGGTATTTCATCAATTCTTTTTATATTATAAAAATAATGAATTTTATGAAATTTGATTTTGTACCTATAACACATAATTTTATACTAGATAAATTTTTCAGAGAAACCCTTGGATCGAACTTTACTCACATATGAATCCAGAGCAGAGCTGGCTGCCAACGGTATTTCAAAACAGTTGTTCGACATAATGGTGACTAAGAAAACCAATCTATGCTTGTCTGTTGATTTGACAACCACTGCAAGCATATTGGACCTGCTTGAAAAAGTTGGAGAGCATGTATGTCTTGTAAAAACTCATATAGACATAATTGAAGACTTTAGTTCTGACTTTATAGAAAGGCTCAAGAATTTGGCTAAAAGGTTCAACTTTTTGATTATGGAAGATAGAAAATTTGCAGACATTGGGAACACTGTGTCTCTACAGTATGTAAAAGGCATGTACAAGATAGCAGATTGGGCAGACTGTGTAACAGTACATTCACTTCCTGGAGAAGGTATACTGAAAGCACTTAGTGCATCAAGTAATTGTATCAGAAACCAAGGAGTCTTTCTGTTAGCTGAAATGAGTAGTGAGGTATGTTATGATTATGGTTTGATATGGGTGGATACTGGATATATGAATTATTTAATGAGATGCAACAAGTAATGTTGCCTAGCCAGGTCCTGGAATGAAACTCATAATTATCTTCTACTGCATTTAAAAATTTGTATCACTAGCATAATATTAGTACAAATATTTTATTCCTACATTGTTAAAAACATTAATTTAATTTACAGGGAAATCTCATCACACCTGATTACACTGCAGAAACAGTAAAAATGTCTTCAAAGTATCCAAACTTGATAAGTGGTTTTGTATGCCAGAATAAAGATACTTTCAATAACCCTGGCTTAATACAGCTGACACCTGGAGTACAGTTGGAAAGTTCCAAGGATGATCTTGGACAGGTGTACAATACTCCAGAGAAAGTGATATTAGAAAATGGAGCAGATTTAGTGGTGGTGGGACGTGGCATAGTGGCTGCTAAAAATCCCGAAACTCAGGCACTTGTATACAAAGATGCTTTATGGAAGAACTATTTGAAGCGAGTATCAGGGAAATTGGAATGATAAAAATGTATATGTATTTGTTTATAACGAACAATGTAGCACCATTTTTTTGTAATCAAGATAGATATCTAGATGTGATTTATATTTTAAAAGTACCTACCTAATTTTAATATATTATCAATAATTCTAAAATAACTCATAAGAACTAAAACACATAAAAATATAGCTAAAAGGTTCAACTTTTTGATTATGGAAGATAGAAAATTTGCAGACATTGGGAACACTGTGTCTCTACAGTATGTAAAAGGCATGTACAAGATAGCAGATTGGGCAGACTGTGTAACAGTACATTCACTTCCTGGAGAAGGTATACTGAAAGCACTTAGTGCATCAAGTAATTGTATCAGAAACCAAGGAGTCTTTCTGTTAGCTGAAATGAGTAGTGAGGTATGTTATGATTATGGTTTGATATGGGTGGATACTGGATATATGAATTATTTAATGAGATGCAACAAGTAATGTTGCCTAGCCAGGTCCTGGAATGAAACTCATAATTATCTTCTACTGCATTTAAAAATTTGTATCACTAGCATAATATTAGTACAAATATTTTATTCCTACATTGTTAAAAACATTAATTTAATTTACAGGGAAATCTCATCACACCTGATTACACTGCAGAAACAGTAAAAATGTCTTCAAAGTATCGAAACTTGATAAGTGGCTTTGTATGCCAGAATAAAGATACTTTCAATAACCCTGGCTTAATACAGCTGACACCTGGAGTACAGTTGGAAAGTTCCAAGGATGATCTTGGACAGGTGTACAATACTCCAGAGAAAGTGATATTAGAAAATGGAGCAGATTTAGTGGTGGTGGGACGTGGCATAGTGGCTGCTAAAAATCCCGAAACTCAGGCACTTGTATACAAAGATGCTTTATGGAAGAACTATTTGAAGCGAGTATCAGGGAAATTGGAATGATAAAAATGTATATTTGTTTATAACGAACAATGTAGCACCATTTTTTTGTAATCAAGATAGATATCTAGATGTACTTTATATTTTAAAAGTACCTACCTAATTTTAATGTACCTATTATCAATAATTCTAAAATAACTCATAAGAATAAAAAATGTGAATCTTGGACCAATTTGCCTGTGATATTGTAGAATGTGGTGCTATTTTTGCCATTTTGCACAAGCAATACTAGATTAACAATCCATAAAACACATTCCTAATCCTCATAGTCTACGTAAAAAATGTTATTACTGATAAGCGAAATATTGTTATTAGGAAATAAAATACTGTTGAAATAATTAAAATTATTGATATTTCAAGAATCATATTTCATTTCTTTGCAATTAAGTCCATCCTCCGTAAATGCCCATCCATATAAAAATAGCTATACCAAATTAGATGAAATTCACCACACAAATAGGTGTAGGTACTATGCGTTTAGACCTATAATTGTATTTGGACATAATAGGTTGTTATTAAAGTATTTGTTTGTTGTACATTAAACACTATAACCATGCATCTCAATCCCACACGCCAGGTGTGAACTTGTAGTAAACGGGTTGAAAGTACATATTTATAATGCCTAACTATCTGTGACGTAACTATACCATTCCAACTATGTATATTTCAATGTAATCATTGCTGAGCCACACAGCGTTATCTAGCCCCAAACTAAGCTGGAGCTTGTGCTATGGGTACCAGATAACTGATAAACTTAGGTACATAGATATTACATAGTAAACTCCCAGACCAATGCAACAAGCAGAGATGTTCATGCACAAAAATGATTGTATTGTGCGGGGATCGAACCCACGACCATTCTTGCTAGTCAAAATTTGATTTAATAAATGACATGACATTAATACAATCGAAATTAAGACCCATGGCTTTCGACTACGATAAGTTCCAGATTATGGACATCACTATCTAACAAATGTCAAAATCTATTATCTATGGAACAATGAATGAACGAAATGAAAGGACTCAAGTTTTGAGGGGGTGATGACATGACATGACGGACCAGCTTCATCTAGTGCCATCTCTTTCCTTGTAATAAGGCAAATGTATAGAAAAGCGACCTTATAATTATTACTATAAAATATACTTTTGTGCTCTTTACAGCGGTTTCCAAGGTAGCCGATCACTTAATTTTTCGACTTTATTTCGTTAGCAATAGAGAAGTTAAACTTTTTATGATAATAGCGAAGAAAGAGATGGGACGTGAATTGTGATAGGTAGTTGTAACAGCGGGAAACTTAAAACTAACCAATGAATGTGTCACATTAATTTAAAGTCAAACATTTCATTGGTTTATAAGTGCCTAATGCGTAATCAAAAGTACAGATTAGATGACATTTGGTTCATTCTTGCACAGCACAGCCCTATGGTCCCGTCCCATCCCATCCATGCCTTGCCTCACAGCATTTCACGCACGTGCTATATTTATTGTTGTGATTAAAATAATTAGTGGTGCTCAATAGAGATAAAATTTGTTAAAATGGTTTATAAAAATAAACTCGAAGAACTTGCAGTAAAACTATTCGATATAGATGCTGTTAAGTTTGGTGACTTTACTACTAAAAGTGATTTGAAGACTCCGGTGTATTTCGATTTGAGGGTTATCGTGAGCTATCCTGAAGTAATGGTACGTATCAGGGCTTGGTAACGTTACCAATTTAACATTATAATAGCGTTAAGTAACGGTAATTTATAATGTTACTTTTTTTACCGGTAAAATAATTACCGGTAAGTCGGTAGCGATACTAAATTTTAACGGTAAATTATAACGGTAATTTTTACCGGAACGAAAACTTAACGTTAAGTTTCAGGTATCGATACTGCAATATAACGTTAAAAGTATCGATACCTGCTTTAGTTACCGGTAAAAGTAACGATACTTATTACGCTACTTTGCTGCATTGCCGCTCCGCACGGTTACCTATAGCAGAGCGGCAACTTCGCGACACGAGACGCATGAGACCATGTTGGGTGGGAGCGATAGAGACAGAGAATGAATTTAATCCAAAATTAAGTAAGTAACGTTTGAACGTTTACCGATACTTTTTACCGATACCATCATGAAGGTAGCGGTAATTTTTAACGTTAAAAATTACCGCTACTTTAGGTATCGCTACTTGAAAAAGTATCGATACCTCGGCGAGGCAAAAGTAACGTTACCATATTTTTACCGGTATTCCAAGCCCTGGTACGTATGCATCAAATTCCTAATGTGCCTATGAAGAATGTTCACTCATTTTGAATTTTAGCTTAATGTATTCTCTGTCAAAAATAAAAAATACATGTGAAACAATTATTTTGATACGTTACTTAATTTCCAAGTTATGGAATTTTAAAGTAAGCGTGCTACTACTAGGCGCGCTCGGCCGCCGTGACCTCATACCACAACTCGCGCTCAGTCCGTTCGCGCTCTTTCCTTCGCCGCCGCTTTACGTTTCCTTCGCAATCAACAATTTTTCTTCGATATGTCCAATCGTAGTGCTCGAAAATCATGCGTTGTGCCAAAATGTACAAATACTACCACTAATGCGCCGGAAAAATTGTTTTTTCACGTTCCGATGGACGTGAAAATACGAAAAAAGTGGTTAAAGGCGATGAAGAGGTTAGATCCCTTTGGAGAAAAAGCCACAGTTTATTGTTGTGAAGATCATTTGTGTTGTTAGCATTTACTGGTTGGTAAATTTAAACATAAAATCAGATCCAGAGGTGCATAACCTTTGGTACATACTTATATCTCAGTTTGACTGTTTTTAACCCCCGACGTAAAAACGACGGGGTGTTATAAGTTTGACGTGTCTGTGTGAAAATTTATCCAAGATGGCCGCCGCGGCAAAATGGCGGCATACATATTTTTTCACAACCACCTCAATATGCGTATTTTGATACGAAGAATGTTCACTCATTTTGAATTTGAAAGAGCTTGTGTAGAACACTATAACTATTGGCAAAAATTTTAAAAAGAATGAAATAAAAATAAAATAAAAAATTATAAAACCCCCGACAAACAAAAACCTTTAAAAAATCCAATAATAAAACTCTCTTAACTTCTATGACTGACACCAAGTCGGGTGACCGCTAAATACTCTTGAGAGACTTCTTTACTTCTTTACACAGCTGTCCCCCGACTTGGTGTCAGTCATAGAAGTTAACAGAGTTTTATTATTGGACTTTTTAAAGGTTTTTTTTTGTCGGGGGTTTTTAAAATACCTAGCTAACATTGAAAGAAACAAGAAAGAAACATTGCGAGTAATGTAAATAAATAGAACAAATATTACGTATTTTTACACCTCGCATTTCTACGCCAAAGAAATCATTATTTGTCGCTAAATAATGAGCCACCATAAGTCCATCTATTCTCGGTAGGTTATCCGATTGTCCTTTATCGATTCCTTCATCCATTATTATTAAAAAATACGAAGAACGATACTAAACACTGCACGGAAACTATTCTCTGCATACAGCTGAGCGCGGACTGTTGTGGTATGACGTCATCCGCGGACACGTGACCAATAGCGGGAATACAGATTTACGCGAACTTTGAATGCATGTAAAATCAATACTACTAGGTATTTTTAAATAAAACAAAAACTACTGTATTTGAATGCATAAAAGCTATACTGTAATAAAGTTTCAAGTGATTTTGCATACCTATGAACATTCCTCAGTGTTTTTATGCTCATATTAATATCCTGATGTTTTTTTCAGAAACTGATATCCACCCTTATCAATGATTTTGCTTTAAAAGACATCAAATTCGATCACTTATGTGGAGTCCCGTACACAGCTTTACCAATCGCAACATTGTTGAGTGTTGAGACTAATAAACCTATGCTCATGAGGCGTAAAGAAGCCAAAGCCTATGGCACCAAAAAGATGATAGAAGGTCATTACAAGTCGGGCCAAAAGTGCCTTATTATTGAAGATGTGATTACATCCGGATCTAGCGTCATGGAGACAGTCAAAGATCTTCGCAAAGAAGGTTTGATAGCTGAGGAGGCAGTTATTATATTAGATAGGGAACAAGGAGGCAGTGAAAATCTTGCTGCCAATGATGTTCAAACAAAATCATTGTTCACTATGACTAAATTGATTTCCATTTTGTTGAAAGAGGGTAAAATTAATGAGCAAATGGCTTTGAAAGTTAAAAAATATTTGAATGAAACTAAAGCTCCCCCTGCAGGTATTTCATCAATTCTTTTTATATTATAAAAATAATGAATTTTATGAAATTTGATTTTGTACCTATAACACATAATTTTATACTAGATAAATTTTTCAGAGAAACCCTTGGATCGAACTTTACTCACATATGAATCCAGAGCAGAGCTGGCTGCCAACGGTATTTCAAAACAGTTGTTCGACATAATGGTGACTAAGAAAACCAATCTATGCTTGTCTGTTGATTTGACAACCACTGCAAGCATATTGGACCTGCTTGAAAAAGTTGGAGAGCATGTATGTCTTGTAAAAACTCATATAGACATAATTGAAGACTTTAGTTCTGACTTTATAGAAAGGCTCAAGAATTTGGCTAAAAGGTTCAACTTTTTGATTATGGAAGATAGAAAATTTGCAGACATTGGGAACACTGTGTCTCTACAGTATGTAAAAGGCATGTACAAGATAGCAGATTGGGCAGACTGTGTAACAGTACATTCACTTCCTGGAGAAGGTATACTGAAAGCACTTAGTGCATCAAGTAATTGTATCAGAAACCAAGGAGTCTTTCTGTTAGCTGAAATGAGTAGTGAGGTATGTTATGATTATGGTTTGATATGGGTGGATACTGGATATATGAATTATTTAATGAGATGCAACAAGTAATGTTGCCTAGCCAGGTCCTGGAATGAAACTCATAATTATCTTCTACTGCATTTAAAAATTTGTATCACTAGCATAATATTAGTACAAATATTTTATTCCTACATTGTTAAAAACATTAATTTAATTTACAGGGAAATCTCATCACACCTGATTACACTGCAGAAACAGTAAAAATGTCTTCAAAGTATCCAAACTTGATAAGTGGTTTTGTATGCCAGAATAAAGATACTTTCAATAACCCTGGCTTAATACAGCTGACACCTGGAGTACAGTTGGAAAGTTCCAAGGATGATCTTGGACAGGTGTACAATACTCCAGAGAAAGTGATATTAGAAAATGGAGCAGATTTAGTGGTGGTGGGACGTGGCATAGTGGCTGCTAAAAATCCCGAAACTCAGGCACTTGTATACAAAGATGCTTTATGGAAGAACTATTTGAAGCGAGTATCAGGGAAATTGGAATGATAAAAATGTATATGTATTTGTTTATAACGAACAATGTAGCACCATTTTTTTGTAATCAAGATAGATATCTAGATGTGATTTATATTTTAAAAGTACCTACCTAATTTTAATATATTATCAATAATTCTAAAATAACTCATAAGAACTAAAACACATAAAAATATAGCTAAAAGGTTCAACTTTTTGATTATGGAAGATAGAAAATTTGCAGACATTGGGAACACTGTGTCTCTACAGTATGTAAAAGGCATGTACAAGATAGCAGATTGGGCAGACTGTGTAACAGTACATTCACTTCCTGGAGAAGGTATACTGAAAGCACTTAGTGCATCAAGTAATTGTATCAGAAACCAAGGAGTCTTTCTGTTAGCTGAAATGAGTAGTGAGGTATGTTATGATTATGGTTTGATATGGGTGGATACTGGATATATGAATTATTTAATGAGATGCAACAAGTAATGTTGCCTAGCCAGGTCCTGGAATGAAACTCATAATTATCTTCTACTGCATTTAAAAATTTGTATCACTAGCATAATATTAGTACAAATATTTTATTCCTACATTGTTAAAAACATTAATTTAATTTACAGGGAAATCTCATCACACCTGATTACACTGCAGAAACAGTAAAAATGTCTTCAAAGTATCGAAACTTGATAAGTGGCTTTGTATGCCAGAATAAAGATACTTTCAATAACCCTGGCTTAATACAGCTGACACCTGGAGTACAGTTGGAAAGTTCCAAGGATGATCTTGGACAGGTGTACAATACTCCAGAGAAAGTGATATTAGAAAATGGAGCAGATTTAGTGGTGGTGGGACGTGGCATAGTGGCTGCTAAAAATCCCGAAACTCAGGCACTTGTATACAAAGATGCTTTATGGAAGAACTATTTGAAGCGAGTATCAGGGAAATTGGAATGATAAAAATGTATATTTGTTTATAACGAACAATGTAGCACCATTTTTTTGTAATCAAGATAGATATCTAGATGTACTTTATATTTTAAAAGTACCTACCTAATTTTAATGTACCTATTATCAATAATTCTAAAATAACTCATAAGAATAAAAAATGTGAATCTTGGACCAATTTGCCTGTGATATTGTAGAATGTGGTGCTATTTTTGCCATTTTGCACAAGCAATACTAGATTAACAATCCATAAAACACATTCCTAATCCTCATAGTCTACGTAAAAAATGTTATTACTGATAAGCGAAATATTGTTATTAGGAAATAAAATACTGTTGAAATAATTAAAATTATTGATATTTCAAGAATCATATTTCATTTCTTTGCAATTAAGTCCATCCTCCGTAAATGCCCATCCATATAAAAATAGCTATACCAAATTAGATGAAATTCACCACACAAATAGGTGTAGGTACTATGCGTTTAGACCTATAATTGTATTTGGACATAATAGGTTGTTATTAAAGTATTTGTTTGTTGTACATTAAACACTATAACCATGCATCTCAATCCCACACGCCAGGTGTGAACTTGTAGTAAACGGGTTGAAAGTACATATTTATAATGCCTAACTATCTGTGACGTAACTATACCATTCCAACTATGTATATTTCAATGTAATCATTGCTGAGCCACACAGCGTTATCTAGCCCCAAACTAAGCTGGAGCTTGTGCTATGGGTACCAGATAACTGATAAACTTAGGTACATAGATATTACATAGTAAACTCCCAGACCAATGCAACAAGCAGAGATGTTCATGCACAAAAATGATTGTATTGTGCGGGGATCGAACCCACGACCATTCTTGCTAGTCAAAATTTGATTTAATAAATGACATGACATTAATACAATCGAAATTAAGACCCATGGCTTTCGACTACGATAAGTTCCAGATTATGGACATCACTATCTAACAAATGTCAAAATCTATTATCTATGGAACAATGAATGAACGAAATGTGACGAAATGAAAGGACCATGGAAGTATCAAGTACTTATGGAAAGGACTCAAGTTTTGAGGGGGTGATGATGTCGCAGTCATCTGGTTGAATCTGCTATTCAATTGAATGACTAGCGCGTTCATTGAATGACGACATTTAATTGAATGCCTAAAGGTCAACTCGTCAAGTTATTGAATGAAACGTTCAACGTTTTGACTGAACGTCATTTTAGCATAGTCGTTGAATGGGTAAAAGCCGACTGTTTAATGTTTAGTTTTTAATTTTTCTTTAAAAGTACCCGGAGACGGCGTATTAATAGGTAAATCTATGCTGTCACACTATTTTATTACGTATAAGTCAGTTTAAAGTATCTCTAATCAAAGAAATATCAACACTCAGGTGATCATGTTCGACGCCATATTTGTTTTAGTGACTACTAACGCCGCGCGGGAAAAAAATGAACTAAATTACAATCACTTGACTGCTTTTACGTCCGCTCTTTTCAAAGGGCTATGATTCAATCCGCTACCTAGTTGGACGTTAAGTGACGCGTGTTTAGTCAACGTTCGGTCTAGTCATTCAATTGAATGTCGTCATTCAATGAACGCGCTAGCGATTCAATTGAATAGGAGATTCAACCAGATGACTGCGACATATATTATTATCTTTGGTACAAATACTTCCATGTATTTGACTAATATTGTTTGGCTTGTTTGTGTTCTTTTTCTTTGCGTCTTGCGTCTAAAGCAGTTATTACACTACCCTAAATTCAGGGCACTGAATACCGGGTGGGCGGGGACCCTATAGTTCATTCGCGTTAAGAAAATAGTGACTGACAGGTCACTGACAGGCCACTAGCCAATTAAAACGCTAGAAATTATAATTCGTAAATAAGTTAGTGTGTCGCATATTAGACTACACTGAATATCGGTCCCTAAATCAGTTGAAACGTAAATGTCGAGAGAGTTGGACGTATTTACATCATGCCGCCGTCACTATAAAAACATCAAAAAGTTGCTGTAGTAGTCACGGCAATGCTCGCAACAACTAATTTTGACTTTCAGGACATGTATTTTCAAAAATTCCGGAGATAGGTATATGACAATACCTTGAGAAAGATCGGGAGATGTTATTTTTGCTATGAATGATGATTACTATAATGATGATGATTATTATAACTAAAATTTTTCCCATTCAGTTGCTTGGAGAGCAAAAAACCGGCCAAGTGCGAGTCGGACTCGCGCACGTAGGGTTCCGTACCACTGATTGAATTAAAAAATTAGGTAATTTGATTTATGACGTTTAAAAAAAACTACTGTTTCATAGTAATACACATCTTATATTTTTTTCAGTTATATCATGCCCATTGCATGCATATTTTAGAAGTTACGGAGGGGGGGGGGGGGGGGGGGACGACACACATTAGAAAAAAATGATGTTAGAAACCTCATCATTTTCAAATACCTATCCATAGATATCCCACACGTATAGGTTTGATGAAAAATTTTTTTTTGAGTTTCAGTTCTATGTATGGGGAACCCCAAAAATTTTGAATCTTTTTCTCATTTTATTTTAAAATCTTAATGCGGTTAACAGAATACATCTACGCACCAAATTTCAATAATGTAGCTCTTATAGTTTCGGAATAAACTGGCTGTGACATACGGACGGACAGACAGACAGACATGACGAATCTATAAGGGTCCCGTTTTGGCCATTTTGGCTACGGTAGAGGTTTTGCTCCGTTTGGTCATATTTATACAATATAGGAGGTAAAAAAGAATCGGAAGTAAAATAAAAATCAATAAAAATAAACCAAAATCTGGTAACCCTGAACACACACGACCACTCTCCGCCATGGCCGGCGCGACACTGAGCTCCCTAACCGCCCTAAGTGTTATTACACTACACTTTCGGCAGAGCGGTAAGGGAGCAAGGCGGACCAGGTCGACCCGGTCGCCCTAATTAGGGACCCTTACTCCCTGAATCCTATTACACCGCACTGTTTCAGGGTCAGGGTCCCTGAATTTAGGGTAGTGTAATAGGCCTTTATTTCCCATAGCAAAATAAATAGAACAAATATTACGTGAATGAAACCTTTTCATATTAAAAAGTTTGCTAGTTTTGTCTATGGACTTGACAATGTCAAAATTGTCAAACTGCGGACTTTTCAGTGTTTGTTTATGGTTCGAGTAAGTACAAAAACAATCCACGTAATTTTGTGAAAATGTGGTGAAAAATATTGTTTATTTAGTTGTAAGCTCGAGCCGAGTCCATTAGAGCAGTCAATTAACAACTGCTACTGAATCTAAATTCGGTGGCAAAATGGTGAAGATAATATTCTTGCACCCTGATCTCGGTATCGGCGGGGCCGAACGTCTGGTGGTGGATGCCGCATTGGCTTTCAAGAAAAAGGGCCATGAAGTTGCCTTTTACACTAATCACCATGATCCGGGGCATTGTTTTGCGGAAACAAGGGACGGAACGTTCCCGGTAAGCGTCATAGGTGATTGGATACCGCGATCTATATTCGGCAGATTCAAGGCGGCATGTGCCTACGCTCGTATGGTTTACGCAGCCATCTACCTGGCTTGGTACGTGATACCGGTTGAGGAACCCACGCTGATATTTTGCGATTTAATTTCTCTCTGCATTCCATTTTTAAAACTGGCGCGAGGGCCTTTTCGCATCGTATTTTATTGCCATCACCCTGACAAACTACTCACTTCCGAGGGTGGGTTACTGAAGAAAATTTACAGAGCTCCACTCAATTGGCTGGAGGAGCTCACAACAGCCAGAGCTGACAAAGTCCTGGTCAACAGCAAATATACTGCTAGAGTGTATCAAGATGCGTTCCAGAAAATCAAAGATATACCTGACATTTGCTATCCGTCAATAAATACAGAATTCTTCAATATATCCGCTCCAAAACCTTTGAAAGAGGTGGTGCCTGTTGGCAGTGACAAATTTGTGTTCTTGTCTATAAATAGATATGAAAGAAAGAAGAATCTCCCATTGGCCTTGAGGGCATTAGAGCATTTGAAGCATGTTGTAAGTGAGGAAGACTGGAGCAGGGTACACTTGATCATGGCGGGAGGGTTTGACCCAATTAACTTGGAAAATATGGAGCATTACATAGAACTGACTGATCTGGCAGCCGAACTAGACATTGAGGACAAGGTCACATTCATGAAATCTCCGAAAGATCTGGAAAAGGTTTCTTTACTCCACAACTGTAAGGTTCTTGTGTACACACCTTCAAATGAGCACTTTGGAATTGTACCGTTAGAAGCTATGTATTTCAATAAGCCCGTAATTGCTGTGAACAGTGGAGGGCCCACTGAAACTATTGTAAATGATGTTACGGGATTCTTGTGTGAACCGAACAGTGAATCGTTTGCCAATGCAATGAAAGTACTGTTAATGAACCCAGATTTAGTTGAAAGACTAGGCGAAGCCGGACGAAAACGCTTTGAAACAAAGTTCTCGTTTGATGCGTTTACTGAACAGCTTGATGGTATTCTGACAAGGGAGAGACAAATCATTTCTGAAGCCAGAGCTATTGAGTATGAGCAAAAAAAGCGCAAATAGCATAACGCCAGCACTCCTACAATATGTGATATTGTTTGAGTGTTATACCAAAGATAGTAATCTTTTAGAAAAGGCTAGAACAAAGATGGGTACTTACGGGAAGAGTCATTAGTAATATCTTCATTTTCTCAATACCTTTCATGCCATAATGCATCTTAATAGTTTAGCTTCAATGTTTGGGAAGTAAATTAAGATCTCTAAAACTAATATTGTTGCCAATTGTAGGTTTATAACCGGTTTTAAAATAAAATAGTTAACTTTGAATTGCAAAAGTTTTATCAAAAGTAGGTGCAGGTTAGTTGCTTACACACTTATGTAGTTTACATATAAAACTTTTGCCTGCTTGCAAGCAATAATCTTTGCAGAATACATAATGGAAATTTGTTGTTGTCTCCATAATAATATTAGCTTGTCTTTTGCACTTGTCTTTTTGTCTTGCATTTTGTGATAGCATTTCAAAATCTAACTTGTAAACTTATTCATAAGCCTACATGATTGTTGTATATAATAATATTTAAATAGAATATTAAGGTAGCTACCAAAATGTTGGCAGAATTTATTCACAAAATATGTATAATGACATAGCCATGGGTGAATATGGCAGCGATTGTTAAGGGTACTTGTGATTATTAGTCTAATTGAAAAGCCCCACTGAATATTTTTGTGACATTGCTTAGGACTTACTGTTGTATGAATATATCATGTATTTATGATAATAAATGTTATTCTTAAGAATAATGCATTTGTTTGATATTTAAAAGTAATTTTTGATTGGCTATTTAATTTTGTCTGTTGTCTAGTACCCATAGTACAATCTTTGGTTTAGTTTGGGACTAGATGGCGCTGTGTGGCCCAGTGTGGCATAATCATGAGTCATGAGTTTCTACCACAGATGACAAAATGTAACAGGAACTGTAACTAAATAAAATGCTGATTTAATAACAATAAAATAATTTAATAAAATCAGTAAAAATCACATTTACTCAATGATGGTTTTATCACTGGTATCGTAAACTCTCTCAATATTTTCTTGTGGCAGCGGATCCATTATTTCCAACTGCAAATCGTACTGTTGATCAAGGCCCATATAACTGTCGCTCATTATGTATACTGTGTAGATTACCCGGCCTGAAACAAATTAATTAATTTAAATAGAAGATAAAGTGAATATGGAACTGATGTTTTTCTATACGTTGTCTGCCACTGTTGCGTGTAATACAACTTATTTGAATTTGACCTTCATTTAAATTCAATTTCTAATTATTTGAAAGAAGTTCGAAATTCGAAATGTATACATACATACATAATGTCACGCCTTTCTCCCTGAGGAGTTGGCGTAGACCACATCCTTCTATTTGCTACCACAACGGTCGGTTGGTTGCAAGCTGCCCGCATCCAGCCCCATCAAAACTTTTCGGCCCTGCCCTGCCAATCCTCAGGGCTATGTCCGTCACCTTGGTTCGTCTACGGATCTCCTCATTTCTAATTTGGTCTCGTACACCTACATTATGATTACTCCGGTCGCTTTAGTTGTTTCTTATAAACCTACCGGTCCTGGAAGGCGTGTAGAAGTTGATCTGCGCGGATCCCCTGGCCGGAGCTCGCTTGAGCGCCAGCAGTTCCCCGCAGTCGACGGCGCCGAGGGTGACGAACCAGCCCTCGCTCTTGCCGCGCGGGAAGCGGGGACACAGCACGTTGTTGGGGTTGCCGCCGCGACGACGGATGTCCAGCATCAGGGTGTACTCCTGGTGGGGTTTGAAGTGGTAGAGTATTTGACAATAGAATGAGCCTACCACACTCCACTGTTGAATGTAGGCCACCCTGGACACGAGTGGCCCGGTGGTGGTTCAATTAGTAGTCCCCTTGCCTTCTGACCCATGGGTAGTGGGTTCGATCCCTACCCGGGACAAACATTCGTGTGATGAACATTTGTGTTTGTGCAGTGTCTGGGTGTTTAAATGAGTATTTGTATTTATATACCTTTTTTATTCAAAATGGGTTTACGCTTGGCTGCGATTCGCCTGATATTACCTAAGCGATATCGTAGTCTACGATGGGACGCTTACTCAGGAAAAGCTGGTTCACTTTCGCCTTGACCATCCGAAAATTATAACTCTCGGGGAACAAGGAGCCCGGCAAAGAGTTCCATAATTTAGCTGTTCGCACTATGAAGGTAGAGGCGACACACGCTGGGCGAGTCTTTGGAACTTACACCATATATTTTAGGTACACTATCAGGTTCAGTTTAAAACTTACTTGGTTAGCATGAAGAGGGAGCCACGATTCCCTAGATGGCGGTTGCGATATCTTCTTGTCTTGCTCTCCGTCGCTGTCGAACCACACGCCGCGAATGTACAACTTTATATCCAGAGTCGGAAGATCGCAAATTGCCTGGCAAACAAAATATTAATGTTAAGTTTGGATAAGAAAGTATAGTCCAGCAGTTTATTTGCGCATCCCTTTAATTAGCCCGTCTTTTATGTTGTTCATAAATAAATAAAACAATATCAAAGATACAAGGCATCAAAAGTTAGGAGTCTTTGACGTCACTCGCTCCCGTAAAATGCCTCACCGAGTGACGTCACGCGTAATTTCAACGGGCTGTACCTTTGTAATTTTTAGTCTAATTTACAAATAAAAAAATACGTGTCTTTTATTGTTCAATAAGCTAAAAGACAGACTAATTACAATTTTTACCCACAATAGGGAATATGCATGACTTTTTTTTATGGATTTATTGAGATCTTTTATCTTCCAGATACATAAATATCGAAGAATTTTTTAACTATCTTTTCTATTAAGAGCGCGCATACAGAATTCGACGTATTTGCGGCGAAACTGGTATTTTCGGGCGAGCTATTATCATAGAAAACGATTTTTTTAAAATAAGAAACATAGTTTTTTATATAGATAAAGTCTTCAAGCAGTGCGTAGGCTAGATAAAATACAACATTTACTAGTATATTTTTGTTTATCAAAGATCTCCCGTAAGCCGATTCGCAAAAATGCGAGTCAGAGTCAATTTCGAAAGTCTTAATATCAATTGCATTACATACATATGTTTTAAGTATATGTTTATACAATAGCTTATATGGTCTATTAGTGCACTAGACAAAAAAACTTTCAAAAATGTGTTATTAAATTGCCCAAAATAATTTCTCAAAATAAGCTCAATTCACACTTTTCAACAGTGTTTTTCTAGTAGAAAACACTGTTTCTTTTAGTTGAAATTTTGTGTAAATGTAAAAGAAGTCTTTTTTAAGTGCACCTAATTATTATTTTATTAATATTCTATGCCTCTTATTTTATACGATTTTTTTAAAAGTGACTATAAAGCCACGCGCGCGACGCTTGCCGATTCAGTCCAAATCGGGTCATCCCAGAGGGAGGACGTGCCGCTCGCTGCTCCGCTCACGCACACATACGCACAACCACTTTTATGAGCGTATACCTCTCTGCGCGCGTGCAACTCCGCGAGTTTGATACTTTGTAATATTATTTTTGTATGGAAAATTTATTAAGTTAAAATAATATACATACTAAATTAATGAAATGATTTACCTAATGTTTAGTCATGAGTATCAAATACAAACATCAGGATTATTATAATTATTACAACCACATTTGCTAAATATTTCAAAAAATTAATATGATATTTGTTTATTAGTTCAATAATGAAGTTACAAAGTAAGGCTATTCCAATGATTATTATTATGCTCGTTAACATCAATGGTCAGAAACAACTTCCATGAAGAAACTGATAAGGAGATTCATTTGAGTTGGGAGCATTTAAGGAATCTACGTCACATGTTCACGACTATAAATAAAGGCATACAATGAAGCTGAAAGTCATAGAAATCCCATAGTCGAGTTATTATTAGTAAAATTATATGTGTAAAGATGGATGATAAAATGTTTGATGGTATGCACGAAATTGATATATTTAGATTTAGATAAATCGATCTTCGAATTCAATTTTGAAATTGTCGCTTAATTGTTTAGTGTGAATAAGTGAATCTTTGTGTCACAATAATAACAAGTATCTACGATTAAAATTAAATCGATCAAAGTGGTCAACAATGGGAGAGGCCAATGTCCAGCAGTGGCCTGTGAGAGGCTGATAACGATATGAGATTACTACTTTCATTCAGATAGTATTAGAAAGAAGTAAAAATTATATTTTATAGTTTCAAAATATAAAACCAAAATGCAATATGATAGTTGTGAAATGTATGGCCATTACGGTTACTAGGGGTGATTTTAGCGAAAAGGCTGGTAAGATACGGATATGTTACGGTAACTTATTTACATACATTACGTTAAAATTACCGGCTACGTATGCTGAATGGTAGTATGGCGACGAGCAGGGCGAGCATGTAACTTGCAGTATGCAAGTCGCAAGGTGCAACGTTGCCAATGAGGGCTACCGTTTTTGTAATCACCAGAGGGTGCCACTGTATAGTGAGGTCTTCGGGCATAGCTGTTAAGGTTTGTTTTATGCATGTGATGACTGTTTGTTCGTTATAAGAAGGAGGCCATAAGTTTCCAAAAGGCAAAACTGTTTGTTAACGGTTAATAAACAAACCAGTGAACTAGCTTTTCTTCATTTTCTCGGCTCCGCTTTTAAAGCGCAGATAATCACTGAGCCGTGTCTCATATTTTCGAAAATTAATGCCAGCTATGCCAAAATTGCACAAAATTATTTAATTTTCCGAAATAAACTCGTTTAACCCACAGAACCTATGTAATTTGACATTTCGGATACCTCACGCTACACTAGCACCTCTGGTGGCGAATCCACACGCGATATGGGCGCCCTCATTAGTGCAGCAGTTTGCCATAATAGGTATTGTTATTTCTTTTATTTGCTTCGTCGCCGTCATTGGAATTATGTTAAATTCGAAATATTATTAAGTAATTAATTAATTCAGTTTAATTTCCAAAATGTCAATTTTGGGGGAAAAGGTAAGAGCCAAAATTGTTCGGAAATTGACTCTCTAGAACTTTGTTTCTTTTCATTCATGCCGTAAAAAGTACAACATAGGAGATAATGATACAGTTTTGAATATGTCGCGGTTTGCGAGTTTTATTTCCAAAATATCGATTTTAGGGGAAAAGGAAGGAACCAAAATTGTTTAAAAATTGATTTCCTACAAGTTTAGTCTTCTTAATTTAGACCGTAAAGTAGAAAATAAATGAGATAATGACAACATTTTTTACTTGCTGTTGTATTTAATTTTAATTTTCAAAATACCGATCCTAGACAATTTTTGAATATATACAAGAGGACTCACCATACCTACCTATTCAGATAGCTCGCCTTTGTAACCTGTCCATTGCATCTTAACTAATATTATAAAGCTGAAGAGTTTGTTTGTTTGTTTGAACGCGCTAATCTCAGGAACTACTGGTCCGAATTGAAAAATTATTTTTGTGTTGAATAGACCATTTATCCAGAAAGGCTATAGGCTATATAACATCACGCTGCAACTATTAGTAGCGAAGAAATAATGGAAAATGTAAAAAAAAACGGGGAAAAATAACTATTCCACGCGGACGAAGTGGCGAGCACAGCTAATCATTTATAAAATTGCGTAAAAGCAGTATTCTACGCAAGATTTGTGCCTTATACAAAAAACAGCGCTGGTCAGTCGTGATATATTCTTTCAGAATCAGGTTCAGGACACCTATTTAGAGAATGCTGCAGTAGTCAATGACTCCTTCAATGTAACCCTTAGGATTCGGGTCATGACGAATATTCATCCCGAGAATAAGTGATGGATTGGTCAAGCTGGATAGGAACCAGATTTTAGTTGTTGTAGGCCATTTGGGGTTTCTGCTACGAAACACAAGCACAACTTTCAGCACAAGCATCAGTAGGTATACATGATCTCTGTGATCAGTGTATAGAAGACTTAGGACCTTAATTCAAATTGACAAATTGTTTACAAACTAATCTTTTTTGAATGATGGCAACCAGCCTCTTTGTTCTAATTCCTCCTCTTTCCTCTTTCTCCTAATTTTTACAAGTTAAAATATAAAACGGGTTAGAGTTATATCGTGGCAACCACGGAGACTGCTCTTTCCTTAAATAATAATACAAACACCTATACACAGAACAAACACAAATGTTCAGCACACGAATGTTTGTTCTGGATGGGAATCAAACTCACGACCTTTGACTCATGATCAGAAGGCAAGGAAAACACAGTAGGGATTATTGATTTTTATCAAGCAACATTAATAATGTCAATCACTCACACAATACCTTTGGATAGGTAAATACCTGGTACATATAAAGATAGAAAGACAAAAATATTGTTATATTTTTCTTAAACCTTAATTAGTAAACACTTAAGAATAATGTACTCTTTAGAGTTTAAATCAATTTAATAAGTACGCACCTATACTACACTAATAAAATATTTAGCAATAAAAGAATGTTCAAATAATTTAGATGAATAATAAATTGTTAAGTATCAAAATATGTTCGTCCGCCGGAGTTAGCGTCCGACACGCCGCTCACCCACACAGACACAAATGATGTCTATGTGTGTTTCGGAATCGGCTCCCGCGTGCGTATCGAGTTGCTTAAAATTGTATGCGCGCTCTTAAGCGAGTTATAAAGCGTTAAAGTTATTGATTAGACAGAGAGATCCGACGCGGTTGATGACGTCAAGTACCGTGAGCGCCGTACTGACTCCATAGAAAAATCTGTTTCGCGAGAGAGAGACGGATATATTCACTTTCAACGACTGTATCTCGCCCATTTTTCAACCAATTTTGATTTTGATTTTGTTTTCACTGTTCGTAATTGATTTTGATCTATTTTACGATAAATTAGTAAATACCTGAAACTATTTTTCATGCATATTCCCTATAGCCAATTAAATCTAAATAAAATCTCGCACAAAACTCACCCTATGTATCTGCTCAATTTGATTCTCCTCGAACTCCCTCCTCAAGTACTTCGCCATCAGCTCATAATTCCTGGCACAAGCCACCTTCAGACCGTTGAGCATGGTGCAGGGCCTCTGCGTCTCCTTGGCCATTTGTGAGAACATGTACAGATGCTGGGGCTCCACGTGCGGCAGCGTGGCGAGCGGCGAGTCGGACGGCCAGCGGGCCTGCACTATACTCTGCATGAGAGTTTGGCAGGAGAGGCAGACGGACAGCCAACCGTTCTCTGCTGATGTGTCTATCATTGCCTGTGGTGAATAAAAAAAATCAATGCAATCTGATGATTTTTTTTTTATAGTAGCTCGACATAACGGCTTCCCTACGCCTGATGGAAAGCCAAAGAGAAGCCCAAGTCACTGTGACAACTGGCAAGTAACTAGTTACCTGTTTTTATGCAAGAAGCGGCAGACGAGCATTTGTGATGCCTGATGGTAAGCTTCAAACTCAAAAAAGGTCAACTCAAATCGAGTTCTGGGGTCACTGCCGGCCTTTTATATATACCTGGTCCAGCACGGACTTGGTATCCGTAGGCGCTTTTTTTAACCCCCGACGCAAAAACGACGGTATAACACCCGTTACATACATAGTTTGACATGTCTGTGTGTGTAAATTTCTGTCTGTGGCATCGTAGCTTCCAAACGGATGATCCAATTTTTAAATAATAGCATGCCATATAATGGCTTACCTGCCTGATGGAAAGCGGAAGAGAAGCCCAAGTCGCTGTGACAACGGGCAAGTAACTTTTTTTTTTTATAGTGGCTCGACATAATGGCTTCCCTACGCCTGATGGAAAGCGAAAGAGAGGCCCAAGTCGCTGTGACAACTGGCAAGTAACTGGTCAGTTGCCACTGCCATGCCGGCCCAACCCTAACCTCCCAAGAGCTCCGGACACCCTACTCGCCAGCAGAAACACGACCTGAAGGTCATTTGGCTGCGGTATTTTATAGGGTGGAGGTCCTTCCCCGGACGGGCAGCTCAGTTCGTGGGAAGATTCGTTATCTTATCCTAGTGCCTGTACTGTGGTATCACAAACCTGCAGTATCCTTATCGTCTGGTCCAGCACAGACTTGGTGTCCGTCAGGTAGTCGGCGTTGGGCAGCGTCACCCGCGTCATATGCGCCTGGAGTAGCAGGAACGCCTTCACGTTGGAAGAGTCCAGGGTTAGCGCGTCGACTGGAAGGCGGCACTGCTGGGCTAGCTCTCTGGAATAAGGAAACAAGAGGAGTGAGTAGAACTTTTAGAAAAGAAGTAGCTCAGCATAGTGCCATAAAGATGCCTGATACCTGCCCGTGGTGCATCCTGCCGAACAACAAACGAGGCTCTGGCAAACCGACTGGTGGCGGTACAACCATCACGATAGAAGGCGTAGCTAAATACCACAGGCCGATGACGGGCAGCAGCGTCACCGGAGCAAGAAGCAACGCCCTGCGATCGCCAACCCGCCTGCCCAGCGTGGCGATTATGGGTATATCCTCCAGATGTTTGCCCTAGGTGGCGGAGAGGCCTATGTCCAGCAGTGGACTGTAATAGGCTGATGATGATGATGATGCCTGATGAAAAGCGCAAGAGAGGCGAATTGCAATAGACCAGTAACTCACTCTTTCATTATTCTGGATATAAACAATTGACCCTCATTACAAGATCTAAGGAGTTGCTCAAAGAATTAGTAGGCAATACTTATGCAGTGAAAAGCGGAAAATGCGAATAGTTGATTGATGCCCGTCAAGGTGGTGAACTGACGACTTAAGAATCGCGACACATATTAATTAATACATAACCCAAGACATGCCACGCTGGGCCACACAGCGCCTCCTAGCCCCAAACTAAGCCGAAGCTTGTACTATGGGTACTAGACAACTGATACACTTACTTAGATACATTTTTTAAATAAATACATATTATACATAGAAAACACCCAGACCAATACAAACAAACATGTTCATTATCACAAATGTTTGTACTGTGCGGGAATGGAACCCACGACCCTTGGCTCAGAAGGCATAGGTCACTACCGAATGAGCCATAGAGCCAGTCAAATAGATAGATAGATATTCTTTAATGTACAAAAAATAAACGGGCTCGATCCTCACACAAACATTTTTGTACAAACATTTTTGGGCATGAACTATTTGTATTGGTCTGAGTGTCTATGGAAGGCTTCGGACGAAGCCGATAGATAAATAGATAGTCCTGGACGATGAATTTGTTGTGAAAATATGACATATATTTGTTTTTATAAATGAGCTCTATTAACGTTACATTATGCAAATAAAAAAAATTGGATAGTGATTAAAAAGTCATCTTGTATTATAGTACTAATAAGAACACTTTATCATAATCTGAAAGTATTTATTTACACAATCCAATTACAAAAACTCATTCAACCAGAGAGAGAGAAAAGTAATAATCGGCGGGAACTCGATGACAGCTGTCAGTGTCACCGTTACGTCAAACTTCAACTGTCAACGTTAGTGCGGTGACCCTTGAGCGTGGTGAATAGTGCTGTGCCGCTTGATTATTCTCCTCTAACAGTACTTACCCATTAAGCAGATCCTCGTTGTGCCTAACAGGCAGCGTGGCGTATTCCTCTGCGTCTGCCAATACGCGCAGCAAGGCGTCGGAGTCCAGCCTCGTCTGAAGTCTAGAGCTGAAGTGAGCCATGGTCTTGTGAGACAGGTAGTAGTAGGAGGCGATGCGGCCCATCCATGTGCTGTGTACTGTACGACAGTCCTAAAGAAGACATACATCTGTACTATTAAGAACATCTATCTTAATCTGAAAGTATTTATTTACACGATCCAATTACAAACACTCATTCAACCAGAGGGAGAGAAAAAGTAATAATCGGCGGGAACTCGATGACAGCTGTCAGTGTCAACGTTACGTCAAATTTCAACTGTCAACGTTAGTGCGGTGACTCTTGAGCGTGGCGAATAGTGCTGTGCCGCAGCGGTTGGTTATTCTCCTCTAACAGTACATGAGTATAAATAATAATATACAACGGCGTAACTTGTTATCTAAGATCATCGTATCAATATCCTGCGGAGAAGAAATAATTTTTCTTTATTAATTAGTTCATGTAAGGGGTTGTCCTTGCATGTAATGGACCTTTACATGCACTAATTTTTTTTTATAGTAGCTCGACAATTATGTCGAGCTACTATAAAAAAAAATTAGGGAAGCCATTAGGCTTCCCTACGCCTGATGGAAAGCCAAAGAGAAGCCCAACGCTGTGACAACTGGCAAGTAACTGGTTAGTTACCTGTCAGTTGCCACTGCCATGCCGGCCCAACCCTAACTCCCCACGAGTTCCGGAAACCCTACTCACCAGCAGAAACACGACCCGGAGGTCATTTGGCTGCGGTTTTCTATAGGGTGGAGGTCCTTCCCCGGACGGGCAGCTCAAATCGAGCGAAGATTCGCTATGCCCTTACTCTTGAAAAAATAAAAAAAAGGAAGGTTCTTCAACCTTACCTCTTCGATCTCCACGCAGTTGGCGTTGGTGAGCGCGTCCAACGAGGTCTGCACGAGGTTCGACAGGTAGTAGTTGACGTCCTGCGGCTCGATACTCTCCAGGTTGTAGTAGGAGGGGTGGTTGAATTTGTGTCTCTGTAGTATCAAGGAGTTCCTCAGGGAGGTTCTTCAACCTTACCTCTTCGATCTCCACGCAGTTGGCGTTGGTGAGCGCGTCCAACGAGGTCTGCACGAGGTTCGACAGGTAGTAGTTGACGTCCTGCGGCTCGATACTCTCCAGGTTGTAGTAGGAGGGGTAGTTGAATTTGCGTCTTTGTAGTATCAAGGAGTTGTTCAGCGAGGTTCTTCAACCTTACCTCTTCGATCTCCATGCAGTTGGCATTGGTGAGCGCGTCCAACGAGGTCTGCACGAGGTTCGACAGGTAGTAGTTGACGTCCTGCGGCTCGATACTCTCCAGGTTGTAGTAGGAGGGGTAGTTGAATTTGCGTCTTTGTAGTATCAAGGAGTTGTTCAGCGAGGTTCTTCAACCTTACCTCTTCGATCTCCATGCAGTTGGCATTGGTGAGCGCGTCCAACGAGGTCTGCACGAGGTTCGACAGGTAGTAGTTGACGTCCTGCGGCTCGATACTCTCCAGGTTGTAGTAGGAGGGGTAGTTGAATTTGCGTCTTTGTAGTATCAAGGAGTTGTTCAGCGAGGTTCTTCAACCTTACCTCTTCGATCTCCATGCAGTTGGCATTGGTGAGCGCGTCCAACGAGGTCTGCACGAGGTTCGACAGGTAGTAGTTGACGTCCTGCGGCTCGATACTCTCCAGGTTGTAGTAGGAGGGGTAGTTGAATTTGCGTCTTTGTAGTATCAAGGAGTTGTTCAGCGAGGTTCTTCAACCTTACCTCTTCGATCTCCATGCAGTTGGCATTGGTGAGCGCGTCCAACGAGGTCTGCACGAGGTTCGACAGGTAGTAGTTGACGTCCTGCGGCTCGATACTCTCCAGGTTGTAGTAGGAGGGGTAGTTGAATTTGCGTCTTTGTAGTATCAAGGAGTTGTTCAGCGAGGTTCTTCAACCTTACCTCTTCGATCTCCATGCAGTTGGCATTGGTGAGCGCGTCCAACGAGGTCTGCACGAGGTTCGACAGGTAGTAGTTGACGTCCTGCGGCTCGATACTCTCCAGGTTGTAGTAGGAGGGGTAGTTGAATTTGCGTCTTTGTAGTATCAAGGAGTTGTTCAGCGAGGTTCTTCAACCTTACCTCTTCGATCTCCATGCAGTTGGCATTGGTGAGCGCGTCCAACGAGGTCTGCACGAGGTTCGATAGGTAGTAGTTGACGTCCTGCGGCTCGAGACTCTCCAGGTTGTAATAAGAAGGGTTCTTGAGCAGACGCCTGAAGAAGTACGTCCAGGTCATGTAGTCCAGGATGTCTTGTTTTGTTTGGACGGTGCCTGCAATTGCATAGTAGTTAAAGATACAATAAATAAGCATTAATACAACTCCTTAGTGAGTCAAGGAGACACGCTCGATGTCTACGGTTCATCCATCGGAAAATGGAAACACGTTCTGTCTGGTATTAAATAGTGCTAAGTACCTACCTTTTTTTTATATATGTATTTTACACATTCTATAATTTAAATGTAATCAATAATGCTCGACACTGTCAAGACATGCTGTTCACACATGTTAGTGGAGATACAGCCTAAACTCATGTAGCATAAAGGTCTCTGCCCACTACACCGTATCATACCATGGCCGTGCTATGAACGTGTCAAGCACGGAAGGTAATACGATACGGCTTGCTTTGCCCACTGAAACGAGTCGACGGAGTTTAATACCCGTATGATGCCCGTATGATGCCGGTATGGTGTCCGTATGCAACCCGTATGGTGCCCGTATGATGCCGGTATGGTGTCCGTATGCAACCCGTATGTTGCCCACCCGTAATTTGTGTGACTATTCATAGGAAGCCGTTCGCCGTTTGGCATTTGAGACGCGTTTATAACGGTCCTTATACGCGGTTATAACCCGTATTATCACCGTTTTGCTGCCGGCACGCATCGGTTTGGCACCGTCGCGTGCCGTGCGCGGAGCGTACCGCCACCGGCAAAATATTCTCGCCGACAATTCTGAACTGTCCGTGCATGGCACGCGACGGTGTTGGTCGGTGACGGAACGGTCTAATGGGCATCGTCTCATAGTTTTCAATACAAAGAATACTTTTTTGTCTGACACGTTCATAGCACGGCCATGGTATGATACGGTGTAGTGGGCAGACTCCTTAACTTGTACTACCGTAACTGTATTTACTGTATATCTGTTTTGTGTGACTAATAAATAAATAAATAAAATTAGTTTCGTCTACTAACAACAGATGGCGCTGTACTGTGCAAGTAGTGTCCATGTTATGGACCAAGTGATTAATGCGGGCATTATTTATAATGCTCGGGCATTATGAATAATGTCAAGTTCTATTGGGCAAAGTGATAATTACTATTTAAAGTTCATTATTTATCACATTGCCCGGTCATTATTGTATTGCTACTTGGCAAATAGGCAATTTGATAATAAAGCAAGGGGGAGGGACGCACGCTTACTAATAATCACTTATTCGAAGATCGATGCATCCGCTAATGTTTTTGTTAGTTTTAGAGATGATGTTTGCCGAAGCGACTTATTAGCGTGGTGCTAATGTACATAACTGTAGTGTAGTACTGTAGTATCTAGATATTTGATCTAGCACATGGATTCAGCCTGCGTTTAAAAAAAAATACACATTAGAATGTGATGTCGTAAATACACACATTTTTTTAATCCACTCTTTACTAGAGGGCGGTAGCCCTCTAGAGGTATCTAGAAGTTTTAAATACAAAAACTAACCAGCGGATTCTTAACATAAAAGTCCTTGCTTATAAATCCAAATAATGAGTCAGCGTCGAGCACGAAGGGTTTCGTACCGAGCCTTTGATGTCGAGCAAAATAAGATCAAAAAATCGCATGTGTTGTATTACTGCCCCTTTAAATGTTTATTTTATTATATTTTTAGTATTCGTTGCAACATTATCATGTCATTAAAGCGAACAGGTATACATAATTTGGAAACTTAGTAATAGAGGGTTCCGTTTTACACCCTTTAAGTACGGAACCATTATAAAAATGAAATGGCAAACGTCCGTTATCTCACGTCAACAGCCCAGTTATCCTGTACACAGGACCTCTGTCAATTAAATAATCCTATAATCATCATTATGCCATAGTTTTTTTTATAGTGGCTCGACATAATGGCCTCCCTACGCCTGATGGAAAGCTAAAGAGAAGCCCAAGTCGCTGTGACAACGGGCAAGTAACTGGTCAGTTACCTTTAGTTGCCACCGCTATGCCGGCCCAACCCTAACCTCCCACGAGCTCCGGAAGCCCTACTCACCGGCAGAAACACGACTCAGACGTCATTTGACTTCCCCGGACGGGGCGGTTCAATTCGAGCGAAGCTGCGCTATGTCCTTCCTCTCTTAGGTGCTGCATTTGCCTTAACTACTATATGCGTCAACTTGGAGCAATCAAGAGTAATGTCTGGCCTGTGTATCACATACACATATTATATTATCTCAGGAGTGGGTGAGCTTGTGCCCCCACACAAGCCTTACAGAGGACCAGGACACTGCGATATAGTTATAAAATATGCTTTTATTACTCTGCCCAAAGGGTGATAAACAATATTTATAATGCCCGAACAATTTGATTATTTTAATAATGATTATCACATTGCCTTCTCATATTGGCCATTTATCAGAATGCCCGGTCATTATATATAATGCTCCATTTATCACTTGGTCCATAACATCCATACAGAACAAAATTGCTTCATACAAGGTCTATTGAAGACCTACAAAGCACATACGATGTTTTCGTCACAACTCACTAAAGATACGACAAACTGAGATGGTCCATCGGATGGTCCCTGAACATGATCACCTAACTACACTTTTTGCAGGGACAAGTCTGTTCTTACACCTTGCTTTCCACAGGGTGAAAAGTCACTAAGTTATGTTATACTAAAAAATAAACTAGAGATAGAAATAGAGTTGATAAATGGTCAATAGGCTTCAATACACTTACCTGCAACAATCTCTGCGTTCAGATGGTCAGCCAACACTTCGAGCAGACTCGACTCCACCGGGAATGGTTCGTAGAGGAACTTTTTGTAGAAATTCTTCTTCTGATCGTGTACTAGTACGACTGCTACGCCCTCGTTGTCAAACTAGAATAGATGACTTTATGTTATACAAATAGAAATAGATATATTTTATTGAAATAAGGGGCCATTCAGGAATTACGTCACACGTAAAGGGAAGGGGATGTAAGGGAGCGACCTATCATCTTTTCCCTCCAAGCTAACCTCACCTGCCCGTGGTGCATCCTGCCGAATAACAAACGAGGCGCTGGCAACCGACTGGTGGCGGTATAGCCCCCACAATAATTAAAGGCGTAGATAAATATAACAGACCGATGACGGGCAGCAGCGTCACCGGAGCGAGAAGCTATGTCCTGCGATCGCCAACCCGCTTGCCCAGCGTGGCGATTTTGGGTATATCCTCCAGATGTTTGCCCTAAGTGGCGAATAACTGGAGAGGGCTATGTCTAACAGTGGACTGCAATAGGCTGATGATGATGATGATGATATATTCACAAATTTATTCCAAAAGAAAAATATAATAAGAACATTGTAGCGGTAAAGGACAAGTGTTGGACGGTACTTGTCCTTTGTCGAAGCGATTTGGGAATCTGACACTTTTCATGAGGCTACGGGAGTTTACTATAATGTATGCAGGTACTACAATCGAGGAGCTCAGTGGCGCCGCGGTCTTGTTCGCTTAACAATGATCGCAACGTTGTGCAACCATTGGCGCGGTCAATCCGATGATGGGTGACCAAAATTTGACACCGATTTCCTCCGTGCTTCGGAAGGCACGTTAAGCTGTTGGTCCCGGGTGCTATCTTTACCAACTGAGATAGCAGTCGTCACATCATATCAGAGATGATGATAACTCTGACGCCTAACTGGGAATGGGTATAGCTTACCCTAAGTGTTGCGGAGGTCTGATGGCAGTCGCTCTGTGTAAAAGCTTACCCCTCGCCAAATTTCTCAGTTTGGGGAGCCGACCCTGAGACAATCGGGAAAAAGGCTAGGATGATGATGCAGGTACCACAATAAAAAATCGTCATTTACCTGCGGCCGGCCAGCTCTTCCCATCATCTGCAGTACGTCAGTGATAGGCATGTCCACATATCGCTTCTGCTTCCCGTCGTAGTACTCAGTGCCTTTGATGACCACCAGATGAGCGGGGAAGTTCACCCCCCACGCCAGCGTCGCTGTGCAGATTAGAACCTGAAAGAAAAGTATGCTTGTTATTAGCAGTCCGTATCCGGATAGGACCTTCTCATGTCATCCTGTGGGCGTGGTAGAAGACGATTAAGGAATCAAAAAACGGGCAGCAGCGTTTACTGGAGTACAAATAAAAACCTACTACGGTCACCAACCCTGAAACACATAACATCGAATTCGGCCGCGAAATCATAATTTTTCTATTGTGTTTTGAAATTAGCCAACAAGGGCAATAGGCTTGTTGCTTTAAAAATGTAATTAGTCCGTTTTTTAACTTATTCAAAAATAAAGACACGTATTTTTTTATTTGTAAATTAGACTAAAAATTACCATGTTATAGCCTGTCGAAATTACGTGTGACGGCGGTGTGGCACTTTACGGGACGGAGTGACGTCAAAGACTCCCAGTCCTAACTTTTGATGCCTTGTATATTTGCTATCTTTTAAAAAAAAAAAAATTAAACCGACTTCAAAAAAAACACAAACGACCAAAACTAAAAAGCGATAAATAACGTAAGTAATTCTATCCTTAATACATAATTATTTAAATATCACAATTATCACTTATTTTTGAAGTCGGTGCCAGCCTCTAGGTACCTAACGTAGACTGTTGTTGTATGAAGCGCGCGGCCGGCAAATCCCCACGACAATATAGAAATGTACATAACATTTATTTGTTTGGCTGGCACCGACTTCAAAAATAAGTGATAATTGTGATAAAATAATTATGTATTAAGGATAGAATTACTTACGTTATTTATCGCTTTTTAGTTTTGGTCGTTATTGTTTTTTTTGAAGTCGGTTTAATTTTTTTTTTAAATAATTTTATTTCTCTATTTTTAATTGCGTTAATGTGCTGTGACCTTGAATAAGGGCTAATTAATGTCCTTAAGAGTTTTACTTAGGAATGAAAAATTTTGTTTTAAGTCAAGTGAAGACTTTGCGATCTAGAATCAAGCAAATCACTTACCAAATCACCTGCCCTATTAGCCCTGCATAAGTACATACTACTACCTAGTTTCTATCGACCAATGTCAGTACTGTTCCCTAATTCCTAACCGTTAAGGAGTTCTGTGGCTTCATCATCAGCACCAGATATTGACGCCCGGCAGCATATACCTGAGTAGAATATGATAACGTAACAAAAACACCATATAAGCATACAATTTTCGGTTGTTGCCCTCAATTTCTCCAGGATCCCATCATCAGATCCTGACTTGGTGATAATGGGACCACCTCGGAAGTGTCCTCTGTCGAACAAAAATAAAATTTTTGAAATCCATCCATAATTGACGGAATAATCGGTGAACATACATAAAAAAAAAAAAAATATTATACATACAGACGAATTGAGAACCTCCTCCTTTTTTCGAAGTCGGTTAAAAATAAGGAAAATACGAGTCCAATACAATTTTATGATCTCAAATACGGACTTAATATAATGTAATTATTTTGACCCCCAAAACATCCTTATTCAAGTATCAAAATCATCATCAGCTTCAAATTCAAACGCCCTGCGATCGCCAACCCGCCTGCTCAGTGTGGCGATTATGGGCAAAGCCTCCAGATCTTTGCCTCAATTGGTGAACAACTATTGATTCCTATGTCCAGTAGTGGGCTGCTATAGGCTGATGATGATGAAGCTTCAAATCTCACCTGTATCTTCTGGTTAATAAACAGTTCCTCCACAGTGTTCCTGTCTCTCTCGTGCAGGCCGGCGTGGTGGATGCCGATACCGAACGCCAGCGTCAGCTTCAGGTTCGACTCCCGGATGTTGGCCAGTATGAGTTCCATTTCCGCCTCCTTCATATGCAACCATTGCTTCGGATTTTCTTCGGCAGCTAAATACGCTATCAGGTCTAAAGCTGTTAGCCTGAAAAAGGTTTGAATAAGTTTAGTTTGTAATGCAAGGAAGCGGTCATCTTTTCGCTCCAAGCAAACCTCACCTGCCCGTGGTGTATCCTGCCGAATAACAAACGAGACGCTGGCAACCGACTGGTGGCGGCATAACCATCACAATTGAAGGCGTAGCTAAATACCACAGGCCGATGACGGGCAGCAGTGTCACCAGAGCGAGGAGCTACGCCCTGCGATTCCCAGCGTGGCGATTATGGGTATATCCTCCAGATATTTGACGTAAGTGGGAAACAACTGGAATGGCCTATTTCCAGCACTGGATTGCGGTAGGCTGATGATGATGATTAATGAATTAATGATAATAATAATAATAATAAATAATAACCCAAGACATGCCACGCTGGGCCACTCATCGCCATCTAGCCCCAAACTAAGCCGAAGCTTGTGCTATGGGTACTAGACAACTGATAAACTTACTTAGATACTTTTTTTTTTGTAAATAAATACATATTATACATAGAAAACACCCAGACCAATACAAACAGACATATTCATGAACACAAATGTTTGTACTGTGCGGGAATCGAACCCACGACCCTTGGCTCAGAAGGCAGAGGTCACTACCAAATGAGCCATCGAGCCTGTCAGTCTACGTTAGGTAGGTACCTAGAGGCTGGCACCGACTTCAAAAATAAGTGATAATTGTAATATTTAAATAATTATGTATTAAGGATAGAATTACTTACGTTATTTATCGCTTTTTAGTTTTGGTCGTTTGTGTTTTTTTTGAAGTCGGTTTAATTTTTTTTAAAAAATAATTTTATTTCTCTATTTTTAGTTGCGTTAATGTGCTGTGACCTTGAATAAGGGTTAATTAATGTCCTTAAGAGTTTTACTTAGGAATGAAAAATTTTGCTTTAAGTCAAGTGAAGACTTTGCGATCTAGAATCAAGCAAATCACTTACCAAATCACCTGCCCTATTAGCCCTGCATAAATACATACTACTACCTAGTTTCTATCGACAAATGTCAGTACTGTTCCATAACTCCTAACCGTTAAGGAGTTCTGTGGCTTCATCATCAGCACCAGATGTTGACGCCCGGAAGCACATACCTGAGTAGAATATGATAACGTAACAAAAACACCATATGAGCATACAATTTTCGGTTGTTGCCCTCAATTTCTCCAGGATCCCATCATCAGATCCTGACTTAGTGATAATGGGACCACCTCGGAAGTGTCCTCTGTCGAACAAAAAAAAAATTTTTGAAATCCATCCATAATTGACGGAATAATCGGTGAACATACATAAAAAAAAAAAATAATATATTATACATACAGACGAATTGAGAACCTCCTCCTTTTTTCGAAGTCGGTTAAAAATATGTTTATTTTCCTTCACAGTTTAGGCAAGCTTAAGGTTAAATACAAATACCCCCCCTGCTACAGCGGCCGGAGTGGACCCGGCCGCTGTAGCAGGGGGGGACCGGGGGCCCTTCCGTACACCGTACCGACGAACCGCAAACCCCTGTGATATAGCGGTGGTAGCCAGCTGGCTATACTTTTTCCTTTGGCTGCGGATACCCCTGGTGTCGCAGGTGTCCATAGGCTGCGGTAACCGCTTAACATCAGGCGGGCCGTAGGCTTGTTTGCCACCCAGTGGTATAAAAAAAAACGAACATCACATGATTGTTGCCTAAAAAGTGAGGGCTGGTGCCTGAAATAGGCTTCAGAGTGAAACCTGTGCTAGAGGTCATTTGTGTGTCGTCAACTGATCACGTTACCTGGTCTGCCGTCTACTGGACACGAAGACCAGCGTGGGGGCGCAGGGCGAGTGCGTCCGGATGGCCTGGAAGGTCGGCTTGTTCATCGTGAGCATGCGCGGGCAGTAGTGCCGCCCGGGGTGGCCTGATATGTGCACCTGGATAAACAAACTGGATATAAACGCGTGTATGTTAACGTCTAAAGTCGCAAATACCTTTACATTCTTAGTGTGAAAGGCTAAACTCTTTGCCGGATTCCGTGTTCCGCAAAAGATTTAATCTTCAGATTTTCAAGGCGAGACTGAATCGGTATTTGCTGGGTGAGCGCGCTCCATCGTAGGATCTGACATCGCTTATCTAATCTCAGGCGGGTTATAAATAAAAAAGTTATTAGCGTACTATCGACAGTATTGATGATCATGACTAAAAAACCATCTAACAAATATGGCTACTGTTAAACAAACATCCGTTCAACCCATCAGCGCGCGAGGCGCGTTCCGTCACATGCTATGTCACAATTTGACGTTTTCACTTTGATAGATTTCAATCTACCGAAAAATAATTCGTTAAATTGTAAGCAGTATGTTATGATTCATAATCTGTCGATTACAATATGTCGAAATTTGATTCAAATGGTGTTTTCCTTCAGATTCAAACGCCCTGCGATCGCCAACCCGCCTGCTCAGCGTGGCGCGATTATGGGTGTAGCCTACAGATGATTGTCCCAATTGGCGAACAACTATTAGAGGCCTATGTCCAGCAGTGGACTGCTATAGGCTGTGAATTTTACGGTGACATAGATACTCTTTATCCAGATGAGTACGAGTATATCTATGTTCCTGGATAGTTTATATATTCATTGCTATGAGTATCTATCTAGACGTTTAGATAGATCTATCTAGACTTATACTACTACACTTACCTCTAAAGGCACAGGTCGAACAGAAGGTCGGAAGTTGTATAATCCCATTTCACCGATATTGAGCCAATTGGCGAGATCTTTGGCGTTTGCCAGAGCTGTCGACAAGCCGATGATCCGAAGGCGGCGCGAAGTGTGAGACTCTATGAAGTTTGTCCTGTTGTAACAATATACAGTTATTGAATGGATTCAAATAATTATGCACATTATAGGCCTGCAATATGGGATGGGTTAATTAATGAAACGATATTTTCTACAGGTCAGTTAATTAAAGTTGGCATGTATAACACATTTCGCACCCTCCACAGAATAAAGCCGCAAGTGCTCTTACTGTATTTTTCCTATTTTTTTCAATGAGTCTTGTACGAAACTGACGAAATTATGAAGCAAAATTCTTTTATTCGTTTTAAAAATCTTTTAACCGATCTGTGAAATGTCTTGGATCTTCTATGAGACACCATCGGTGATGATTTGATACTCATAGCATAAAGGAAAACTAACCTATAATTTTGATGTATTTTTTAAAGTAGTTAAAAGGTACTGAAAGGGTTAGAAACGCCACATTTTGCTTTAAAACAATTATCGCGGACGTAGGTGAAAAATCTGCTATGTGCCCATTTAAGTTAAGTAGATTTACGTATGATTTTGACGTATGTAGACTGGATGCAAAAAGATGGACCAGAATTGTCACCCAGTATCGGCCTGTAAATGACCGCCTAATTCTAAAGGGCAGGCCGAAAAAGAGGGGGCGTTTCAACGGTCTGGCGAGAACTGGCTGAGAATCGGAATAATTGGAGAAAACTCGGGGAGGCCTTTGCCCAGTCGTGGGAATGTAGACGCTAGAACAAAAGGTATCTTACCTGGACACGATGACCTCCAAAACGGGCCCTCTATCTTCACCTAGCAGATGTATCTCGTCTATGACGATCAGTGCGACGTCGCGCACGTAGTTCCTCGTCTGCCAGGAGCGACTGATGCCGTCCCATTTCTCCGGAGTGGTAACTATGACGTGCGAGTTGCGGATTGCTCTGATGTCCGGCGACACATCGCCTGAGAAGTGATTTCGTAATAATATAAATATGTACATCTTAACTAATATTATAAAGCTGAAGAGTTTGTTTGTTTGTTTGAACGCGCTAATCTCAGGAACTACAGGTCCGAATTGAAAAATTCGAGACGAAGTCGCGAGCACAGCTAGTATGATATAAAACAGTAAAAAAAGTGTGTGTCTGTAGATAGAATATAAAATACCGCAGCCAAATGGCCCCCGAGTCTTGTTTCTACCGGTGAGTAGGATGGCGGTGGCAACTGACCAGTTACTTGTCCGTTGTCACAACGGCTTGGGCTTCTCTTTCGCTTTCCAACAGACGTAGGAAAACTATTATGTAGAGTTAAAAAAATATGCCTAATCTTTTAAAGAAATAAACATAGCTTATGTTACTCAGGGTCAATGTAGCTTTCCAATGGTGAAAGAATTTTTAAAATCTATGAGCGACCGGCTACTGTTTACATATAAAACTACGTATATATATGGATATCTTACCTGTTAATTCGACCACTCTCTTGCCGAGCCTTTCCTCTAGCCGCACTTTCCAGTCCTTAATTCGCTCTTTTACTAGAGCTTTCAATGGTGCTATGTATACAACCTACAAGAAACAGATGTAATAATAAAATTAATAAACTTTCCATTATTTTGAGGGCGTCCATGAGGTATTTTAGAATGAAGGTTGGTAAATGCCACGTAATTTTTAAAATGCAAAGATAACCTGACTTTTTTACATTAATATACATTTTTTTTTGTTGCACCGGGGGAAAATGCATTTACGCATACCTGCTACTCGGGGACGCAGCAGGTTATGTGGGACTCACTCCGCCTCTAGATGGTAGCGAGACGGAGAATACCCACTAAAAAACCCCGGTCTACACCGTCAACGCGCCTTGGGTGATGGTGACGTGGGATCTTGGTATGAACCATTACACCACGCCACCACCAGCGCTGTCTGCTAGGCAGATCCGGCCGGCCCCCCCACTTGGGGCAGCCTAGGGCTCAGGTAGAAGCCCTCGCCCTCCTCCAAGGACGGGATCCGTGCAAGACAAGGGAGATGTCCCCACATTAATATACATGACAAAACGAGCCCGAAGGTCACTTAATGGAAAGCCATTAGACTATAAGCACTAGAACAGGTGACAAATAGGGTTTTTAATGTCTGCTATTTAATCTAAGCTATTTTTAATACCTACAAAATAAAAAATCTAGCCCAGCAAATTTCTCAAGGTTCGGCAACGCACCTGTGACTCCCCTGGTGTTGCGGTGTCTATGGGCTGAAGTGATCACTTACTATCAGGTGACCTTCAGGCCCTTTTACCCTTTCTGTCATAAAAAAACCTACTCTACACTAAACTAAAAACAGAAAGCAAATACCACAGGCCGATAACTGGCAGCAGCGCCACCGGAGCGAGGTGCCCTGATCCTCAACTAGTCTTCCTGCATGGCGATTATGACTAAAGCCTTTTTTTTATATCGGTTCGGCATAGTGGCTTCCTCTCGCCTGATGGAAAAAAAGGAAGCCCAAGTCGCTCTGGCCTCGGGCGGGAAACCTCAGTTTCCAGTCAGTCACCACAGCCATGCCGGCCCACAAGATGCCTCTTCACGCTGCGTTTAAACCAGTTGTTCGAACAACTGGAGAGGCCTATAACCAACAGTGGACTGCAACGCAATTAAATCTCACCTTGCAACCAGGGTACTGATTGAACACCCGGAACATAGCGACCTCAGCCACTATAGTCTTCCCCGATCCAGTGGGCGCGCCCAAAAGCACATTGTGGTCTGTGTGGTACAGACAGTGGAAGATCTGCGTCTGGATGGGGTTGAAGTGGGTGAAATTGTACAGTAGCTCGTACGAGGGGTTGTTGAGGGCCGTCACCGGGAGCGGCTGCAGTTCTAGGAGGTCTGAAAGGTAATTTTTTTTAACTTAACCTCCTTTCTAAGGGGCCATCCATAAAGTACGTCACACAAATTTTATGATTTTTTTAGAGTGTCCTTTGTTTTTTTAGTGTATTTTTCTTAAACGTTATACGTAAAGGGGATTGTTTTATAATGCATCAATGTTATGTTAGTTTATTAATTTAAGGATTACATACCTGTATGCGGTGGATGAGTCTCTGGTAGAATTAAATGCTGGAAAGTCAGTGGCAACACGCTTTCAGACCCCAACCATCTACAAGTTAATAAAAACCATAAAGTTATACCTCAAATACGTCTCTTATTACCATATTAAATAACAGTATTTCTTTAAATTATACAGTTTAAGCCAACAATCGATAAAAAGATGTTATTAAATTATGAAATTTATTGCTTCGACATAGGTACAGTTCAAAACATTTCAATAAGTACAGTTCAATACATTTTAAGTGTATAAGAAGTTTAAAAGTACCTTTCCGAAGTAGCTCTAATGTAGTACTGAGGCGGCAAAGGTTCAGAAATTGGTATTGTGATTATCAGTTCTTGTGGTTCATTTGTGATGACCTGTTAAAGGAAAATAGTACATTAACTCAATTACCAATTTAAGAGAGGTAGGGCATAGCGAATCTTCGCTGGAATTGAGCCGCCCGTCCGGGGAAAGGCCTCCACCCTATAGAATACCGCAGCCAAATGACCTCTGGGTCGTGTTTCTGCCGGCCGTTGTCACAGCGACTTGGGCTTCTCTTTCGCTTTCCATCATGCGTAGGGAAGCCATTATGTCGAGCCAATATAAAAAAAAATAACATAGTACTTAAAAGTAAAAAAAAAAAGATCTTTACTTATCATCATCATCAGCCTATCGCAGGCCACTTTGGTCAAACATCTGGATGCTTTTCTTTTAGGCAGGCGGGTTGGTGACCGCAGGGCGTAGCTTCTCGCTCCGGTGACGATGCTGCCCGTCATCAGTCGGTAGTATTTAGTGACGACTTCAGGCGTGTTGGCTATACCGCTACCAGTTGGTTTATCGGCCAGGATTTTTTCTAAATTATTGGAATTTGGAAGGATTTGGGGAAGACCTTTGCCCAGCAGTGGGACAGCACAGGTTAAAAAAGAAAGAAGAAGACGATTGGAATTTAACAACATAAAAGCAACATTGTGCCAAACCTGTTTTTTGGTGATGAGGAAGTACTCGTGATAATACATGATGTCTGTTTCAGGATCTTCCACCCAGACCCAGAATGCCTCAGGCGCTTTTCCATGATATTTGTCGTTCCATCTGCATAGGGAAAATATTATATGAAACATACTTACTATCAAATATACTTGCAATCACCCTAAACCTGGCCACACACGTTCGGAATTATGAATTAAAGTACAGGTTCGCAACAAAAATGCTCTACTTGCATACAAAGCGCTTCAGCATTTTAATAAATAAACGTATGCGGCCGGCCTTAAGTAAATAAATAAATATCAGACAACATCACATACATTGCTCCGATCTCAAAGTAAGTAGCTTAAGCACTTGAGCTATGGGTATCAGAACAACGAAGGTAACACAAATAAATACTTAAATACAAATATAAACACCCATACACGGAACAAACACAAGTGTTCATCACACGAATGTTTGTCCCGGGTGGGAATCGAACCCATGACCCTTGGTTCAGAAGGCAGGGGTCACTACCAATTGAGCCACCGAGCCATTAAGTACTTGTCTGTAAATACCTTAACTTGTAAAAATACCCTACAGATGAATAGGATAACTAACCTACCTAACTAGGGTAACTAATTAAGGTCGAAATTAAGTATGAATGAACGATTGCGCTTTTTAAGCATTAAAAATAGATTAGGATCATCGCAAAACACCCTGAAGACTTCATTGTTTCTAAAGAAATATAGTATATAGAAGTCTCCGGAGTTCACGGAGAGAGAAGCTTTTCATACATCATTTCATAGTATATTTCAATATCGCTTAACATCAGGTAAAATGAGGTCAAGCGCAAACACTTTATAAGGAAGGAAGGACTTGATTTTACTCTGTAAATAAAAATTTCATACAAGGAGTGCTTACTTGAAATTAGGAGTGATAGTCAGCCGTATCCTGAGAACCGTCCTAGTGATAGGGTGTAGGCTGGCTTCCATTTCTAGGAGAGGGAACTCGTCTGCACACTTCTTGAGGTGCCTTGCGTTCTTCGGATTCCTGATCAGATCACCTGAAATGAAAGTGAAATTATAATTTGTTTTCTTACAGTTCTGCTCTTTGTTTCTGCTGCCTATACTTCGTTCACTCGTATTACCTGCCATCATCATCATCATCAGCCTATCGCAGTCCACTGCTGAACATAGGCCTCTCCAGTTTTTTGGACAAACATCTGGAGGCTTCATAGTGCGAACGGCTAAACTATGGAACTCTTTGCCGGGCTCCTTGTTCCCCGAGAGATATAATCTTCCGATGTTCAAGGCGAGAGTGAACCGGTTTTTGCTGGGTGAGCGCGTTCCGTCGTAGACCACGATATCGCTTACCATCAGGCGAATCGCAATCAAGCGCAAACTCATTTTGAATAAAAAAAAATAAAAAAAGTTTTACCACGCTGGGCAAGCGGGTCGGCGATTGCGGGGCGTAGCTCTTCGCTCCGGTGATGCTGTTGCCCGTCATAGGCGTGTGGTATTTAGCTACGCCTTCAATCGTGATGGTTAGACCGCCACCAGTCGGTTGCCAGAGCCTCGTTTGTTATTTAGTAGGATGCAAGATGTGAAGGTGGCTTGGAGCGAAAAGACGATAAGATACATCCCTCCCTTACCGCCATCATCGATCAGCCTATTGCCGTCTATTGCTGAACGTAGTCTTCTCCCAGAGGACATCAGCTATACCGATCCAGGGCAATCAGTATCTACTCTCGAGCCATCTTTCTCAAGGTATCGTCCCATTGTGTTGGCTTCCGACACTTCGTTTGCCAAAACAAGTTGCCCATACTAACGTACTTCATACTCCATCGTCCATCGGAACGCCTGGAAATATGACCTGTCCATTTCCGCCTCAATGTGTTCACTCGTATACGTACCAACTTCCTTCCAATCCATGTCCCTAATCTGATCGGGCTTTAGCATCGGATACTCTATGTGCTTGAGGGTCTCGTTGGTGAAGCAGTTGAACTGCCTCATGTCGCTGTAGAAGTCCCACAGCTGCAGCTCCAGCATTTTGGCCATCTTCAGGTACAAGCCGGCCATGTACGCGTTGTTCTTGCGAAGCGTGATCTCGAAGAGAGCGCGGATTATGCGCACGGCATTCTGAAAATAGCAGTATTCATTTTAGTAGTCATTTGTTATTTTTACTTACCGGTTTTCGGGGAGTTTTGAAAATTAGTAATTTAATAATTTTATAGATTTTGATATGCTCCTTCCAAATTTCAACTTTGCCATCTCGTATGGTTGCCACTCGCACCGCCATATCGAAAAAATGGCGCCCAAAAGCAGTTTTTTAGCAATAACTCCTTTCCGACGCATTTTACAAGACAACATATTTACACAAAAGGAATTAGGAATTTTTTTTTAGTTTTAACTAGAGAAAAATTCCTACAATTTATGTCCTAACTTTTTCTTTCCTAAAATCAATAGTTTCGGCGTAGGAGCGTCTATTAATATTTTTTTTATAATTATATTGGCATTGTTTCGTTTAGGTAAATAGGGATGTTTCCAGGGTCAAAACAATTATATTATATTTAATATGTTTTTTAGATTGTCGCGGCGGACCGGTCGACGCACGGGAGGAGACGCACGGGAGGAGACGCGCGGGCGGAGGGGCCAGACGTCGGCGCGCGCGCAGTCATCGCACAGTCGTCCCTACACACTCACTACATCCAGACGGCTACCGCGCACCATCTCGATCGGGAACCTCCAACCGCACTCAATATTGTAATACGACATTCGTCAGCTGTATATATCTTCAAGGATTATAATAAACCAGCGCCTATCAAAACTACAGTCCATTTCATTTACCACAAGGACCTATCGAAGACATAGATTATAAAAATACTAGCTGTGCCCGCGGCTTCGCCCGCGTTGCCCCCCATTTCAAGGAAGTGGGCGGTTAGACCTAAGAGGCAAAAAGTAGCCTAAGTTACTATCCATCCCTTCAACTATGTATTAAAAAATCACGTCAATTCGTCGCTCCGTTTTGCCGTGAAAGAAAGACAAACATACAGACAGACAGACAGACACACTTTCCCATTTATAATATTAGTATGGATATTGGTACACGTATTTTTCCTTTTTTCATTTAAACAAAATATAACAAAGATACAAGGCACTCCGGATGAAGATGAATACCACAAACCTGGCTTATATAGTTCAGATCGGACTGCAACGAAGACCCGTTGACCCGCCCCCGCGAGAGGTACGTCTGCAGCAGGATGTTGATCTTCCAGTGGATGTCCTCGGGCGGGTCGTCTATACGCAACTCCCCGTACTGGTCTTTGAGGTTCCATAGTTCAGTCAGTTCTTCCTTTCGAACCTGTTAATGCAGAGCAGAGATTCCTGTATGAACTTTTAGATAAGAATATGCATCCTGCTGAACAACCAGCGAGGCTCTGGCAACCGACTGGTGGCGGTATAACCATCACAATTGTAGGCGTAGCTAAATACCACAGGCTGATGACGGGCAGCAGCGTCACCGGAGCGAGAAGCTACGCCCTGCGATCGCCAACCCACCCGCCTGCCCAGCGTGGCGATTATGGGTATATCCTCCAGACGTTTTTGCCTTGTGACGAACAACTGGAGAGGCCTATGTCCAGCAGTGGACTGTGATAGGCTGATGATGATGATGATCCCGTCGTAGGACTCGTAGGCTACATCAGGAGAGTTGAGACAAGTTCAAAAGTTAAAAATACTAAACTTACCTTCAGTTGTTGGAAGTCTGAACATCTCGTCAGCATCTCAAGTACATAGCCCTGCGTCATAGACTTCCGAACCATAGAGTTGAAAACGTCCATAGTCTCGCAGGTTATGTAGTAATGACTCGCCGTGCGTCCTAGATCTGTAATACCGTGAATTAATATAAGACGATATTTATAGTGCTCAGAATTAGAAGAAGCCTTATCTCTCTAGCTCGTGGAGGGTTAGGGTTGGGTCGGCATGGCAGTGGCAACTGACAGGTAACTGACCAGTTACTTGCCCGTTGTCACAGCGACTTGGGCTTCTCTTTCGCTTTCCATCAGGCGTAGGGAAGCAATTATGTTGAGCCACTATTAAAAAAAAAAGATCGCTATAAGCGATAAGACCGCCTAGATTGTACTTTGTATTGTTTATAATGTGTTTTCCTGTAATGTTTGTGTTTTTGTGCAATAAAGAGTTTTTATCTATCTATCTAAGCCTAGAAAATTTCAAATTGGAATCAGATAGATTTTTAAGATCGGTTTTATTGACCCAGTGAAATAGATGCCGCCATGTTGTTACGTCATATGGCTATGTAAACTAAAATGTGTCATTGTCAACAGATCAATGTATGTTCTATGTGCATAGTCATCACCTACTCTGACAATTTAAAAAAAAAAGGTTTTGTAGAGTCGTGTAATCATCACTACACGGTATAAAACAAAGTAGCTTTTTCTGTTCCTATATCCCTAAATCTCTATGTGCGCTTAAATATTTAAAACTACGCAACGGATTCTGATGCGTTTTTTTTCAATAGGTAGAGTGGTTCAAGAGGAACGTTTATGTATAGTGAAATACCCGAAGCGTAGCTTATCGAGTCGTTAGTACGTTGTTTGAATAGCCAAATGACGTCATGGCGTCTTCACGAAATTTGAAAATGCTTACCCGTAACATTGAGGTCTCCCGTCCTCTCATTGTATCGGATCATGTGGGTCTTATCTAGCAGCATTGCGGCGGCGGTAATTAATTCTCGACGTTTTGTCTCCAGCATAGGTTCTTCTTGAACGTCTGTGTACGTTAGGCCATATACCTGTATACAATAAATACGTACATATAACATCTTACATAGTAATCCAAATTAAAGTGTAAGTATAAATAATATAAATAAAAAATAAGCTTTTTATTTTAGAAATGTCCTTAAATGATCATGTTAAAAAAAAAATATTGTAAAAGTTCTGTGGCTTGTGCCGAAAAAAAAACTTGAAGTAGCAGGATAGAAATATAACAGATGCAACTAACTTTATCCGCGAGAATTACCTTAGTCAATCGAAATTTTGTGATGTATTTTTTTTTAAACTTTCGTCATATAATACAATCCTGGGTTCTTTAGGCGGGGCGTGAAACGGCATCTCAGTGGGCCTTCAGGGTAAGCGCCCTTACCCTGAAGGCCCACTGAGATGCCGTTTGCCACTGACAGGCGCTGTGGGTTTGCTCTAATGTGCCTGTCGACCTAGCATTTGGACCTCACGAACGCTTACCATCAGGTGATGTGAGGTCATACTGACCGCTCTTTTTTATAAAAAAAAAAACATATTACCGTTTTCTCATACGCCACAATGTTTAACCAAATAAAGTCATTTTTCTGTCATACATACCTGTGGATTAATTCTCATTCTAACGAAGAGATAAGTGTAACTAAGCCATTCGACCGCTTCGTCTATGTTCGTCACTGTGCCCAGAGCAACCTGCAAAGAAAAATATCGATAAAATAATTTTTTGAACTACAACACCTCATTCTTTCTATTCTTTACCCAAAGGTTGACTGGAAGAGATCGCTCATAGCGACAAGACTGCCTAAATTTTACAACAATTATATACTTCCCTAGTTCTAAGTAAACGAGCACTATCAGTTAATTAAAAAAAAACTGATAGTGCTCGAAGTGCGAAGAGCCTTTATTCACAAACGCCGAAAATGTTTGAGAAAAGTCTATGAATTGTTACAGTTCAATAGGAAAAGTTTTGGAATTCGAATCCGATCCCGAACTTTTGTAAGTAAGGACAAACCAGACTGTGCTGATATCTTCGTAGTCGTGCACTCCTGACAGAGTAGTCGTGGTCATGTCACGGTCGGTTCTTGTGCCACGGCAGTTCCTGCGATCCGTCGCCACGTGGCTCTGTTTTTGGTTGAGTGGGAGCAATCGTTGACCGAACATCCAGTGACGGACTTGATGACGTCAGTCCATCGTGTCGGGGAACGGCCGCGAGATCGCTTGCCGTCGACTTTCCTCTGAACCACCGTTCAATAAATAAATAAATAATAAATATCAGACAACATCACATACATTGCTCCGATCCCAAAGTAAGTAGCTCAAGCACTTGTGTTATGGGTATCAGAACAACGAAGGTACCACAAATAAATACTTAAATACAAATATTAACACCCAGACACGGAACAAACACAAGTGTTCATCACACGAATGTTTGTCCCGGGTGGGAATCGAACCCACGACTCTCGGATCAGAAGGCAGGGGTCACTACCAATTGAGCCACCGAGCCTGTCAATGGAGTGCTTGTTGCGGGTGATGTGTCCAAAAAACTCAAGACTGTGCTGATATCAGCAAGTTCTAAAGGCATGTGTAACAAACCTCAGCATTCAAGTTGTCAGCCAGCAAGTTGATGAAGTTGCTCTCTATCGGGAACTGATTCGTCATCGACTTAAGGTAGTGGGTCAGTTTGTCGTATGTGGTTATGATGATGCCCGTTCCTGACCTGTGGGAAAGAACTTAATACAGTCTGCAGTAAAAGTGGTGCACAGTTGTATTTTGAGCGACATGTAGCGACATCTATCGCTACAACATTCAATCACTAGTTCCACCTGCTGATAACAGATGGCTGTACCTTCTGCAGACAGCAATCTTTATACATTGAGAAAATGGTCCATACAAAACCAACAGCGCTCAATCGAAGTTTTCATCACGACTCGGCATTTATACAACAAATCAATATGGTTCATTAGACTGCAGTTCCCTAAGAAGATCACCTAGCACGAAGGAAGTATTTCCACTGTTTATAGGAACATGTCCTACATAAGTATTAAATGTAAATACGTGAAGCCACCACTTCGGTGGCGTGTCCGATCAGTAGGTGTTAAACTGTATAATCTTATAGCTCATCATGACAGGGGCAACTGACAAGCAATAAATTTGGTTACTTGTGCGTTGTCGCAGCGACTTGGGTCCTTCTTTCCAGCAGGTGATAGAAAGCCGCTATGGTGTGCTAGTATAAAAAATACATTTGCCCTAATAACATGATATTCAGACAACATCAGACAATATCAGACAACATCACATTCATACATTGCTCTAATCCCAAAGTAAGTAGCTTAAGCACTTGTGTTATGGGTATCAGAACAATCATCACTAATAAATACTTAAATACAAATATAAACACCCAGACACGGAACAAACACAAATGTTCATCACACGAATGTTTGTCCCGGGTGGGAATCGAACTCACGACCCTTAGTTCAGAAGGCAGGGGTCACTACCAATTGAGCCACCGAGCCAGTCAGGTAAGGTACAGCAATATTGAATTCCATGTGGGGCACATCCTAAAAATATGTTAGGTTATTTACACAGCCAACCGAATCAAAAACTAACAGGTACAAGATAATGAAGTATGGGCAAAGTATGGAAATAAATATTAAAATAAAATAAAAATAAAATAATTTATTTCTGCAAATAGATTTACAAGTAAATTCTTTTGCACGTCAAACTTTTTTTTTCCCTACTAGCACTTCGACGTGATAAGGATGAAGCCTGATGAGAAGAAGTGCCGCAAGAAACTCATCAATTTTGGCTTTTTTCAAAAATATACATAATCATCATACTGTTGATGTCATACATTAATACAATATTTGTTAAGTGCAGGCGAGCAGCTCATTATGTCCATGTAATATTATCGTCTAGGAAGTCTTGTATTTTATAATATCCTTTTTTCATAAGACATGACTTAATATGAGACTTAAACCTATATATTTATATTTACTTACGTATCAAACTGGGGCCTTCCGGCTCGACCGAATATTTGCAGCACATCCAGAATACTCAGATCGACAAATGTACCGTGGCTCTGGTCGTAGATTTCTGTACCCTGCAAAGTTTAAATCAAATTAAGTGGATTCTAATTGTAACTTAGTTTGCAAGTTGGCAGGTTTTAAGTGTAAAGGGTGACTTTCAATCGAATCGAAAATATAATAATACAGTACCAAACTGGAAATCACGTGTATTTTTTTACCAGCAGTTTTCTAAGCGAAAAAATTCGCGAAACCGAGATTTCCAGTATTAACAATAGAAAGTGGTGTTTAACTAAGCAGAACTTAGGAGAAGATTTAATATTGGCCATTTAACATCGTCAAGTACGAGTATATTCTGTCACTCTTAGTTTAGGAGGCTGTCGATAAAATTGTGTGTCCGGATACCAAGACTTAGACAGAAGGGGTAGGTGATATAACATGGGTCTCCTATCCTTAAGTAGACTAGACCAGTGCGCAGGAGACATTGTAGCCAGTTCGAACACAGGCATACACATATTACTCTTATGGGACAGTTCTCACTCACCCTTATAACGACAGCATGAGCGGGTAAGTTAACTCCCCAGGCTAACGTGGATGTGCAAACTAGCACGCGAATGTATCCTTCCGCGAAATACTTTTCTACCATATTCCTGAAACAATAGGTTGGATAAATGACATGATAAATAGATGATACACCTAAGAGTCACAAGTAGGGATGTAAGGGAGCGGCCTATCATCTTTTCGCTCCAAGCCAACCTCACCTGCCCGTGGTGCATCCTGCCGAATAACAAACGAGGCGCTGGCAACCGACTGGTGGCGGTATAACCATCACAATTGAAGGCGTAGCTAAATACTAAAGACCGGTGACGGGCAGCAGCGTCACCGGAGCAAGAAGCTACGCCCTGCGATCGCCAACCCGCCTGCCCAGCGTGGCGATTATGGGTATATCCTCCAGATGTTTGCTCTAAGTGGCGAACAACTGGAGAGGCCTATGTCCAGCAGTGGACTGTAATAGGCTGATGATGATGATGATGATGAGAGTCATAAGAACTTTCTAACTAAACCCGTCAATTTCTCTACCATAATTCCTGGAACAAAAAGTGATGAACAGTCGAGCCCCGTCATCAACCTTAGTATGTATATTCAAAAGGGGATGATACGGCTGGAACCGGGGGGTGTGGAATCAAACGAGTAATGGGAAACCACAAAAACACTTTAATTGTCCAGCCGCAGTGGACTGTATATCTCAACAACTAGATAAACAATAAACAATAAAAACCATAGCAACTAGAATATTCTTAAAAACACTTCTAAATATAAAACTATGTACAAAACGTATTAAAAAGGTAAAACTATATAAAAAGGTCGTTCTGTCCGCAACAGGGGAATTAAGCTGTTTATCTAGAAGTGGTTGTTCAATCGATTTATAATTTTAAATCATATTATGTATATTTTTTTATAAAATTTGGTACACATATCGCATCCTTCGTCAGCCTCGGAAAGAACATAGCGTCGCATAAGTTCTATCACCGCGTAAGTCCGAAAATTATTTTTTCAAGTCATTCGATAGAGAATCAAAAGACGCTTCTCTAGACTTATCAAACACTTCGAGTCTTAATCAATTGAAGCGTTTTATTTTGAAATCAAAAACATAAAGTATGTAGGTACTATATATGTAGGTACGCATAAAAACCGTGGCTTCTCATATAGTACCTACATGCGATATATGAAAAGCGGTTTTTATGCGCTCCTGAAAAGTTGTCATTTTTGACTTACGGGATGTTAGAACTTAAGCGACGATAGGCTGCATTTAAATTCGAAAAAAGTTTGTAAAAAGTTGCATCTTAACTAATATTATAAAGCTGAAGAGTTTGTTTGTTTGAACGCGCTAATCTCAGGAACTACTGGTCCGAATTGAAAAATTCTTTTTGTGTTGAATCGACCATTTATCGAGGAAGGCTTTAGGCTATATAACATCACGCTGCAACTATTAGGAGCGAAGAAATAATGGAAAATGTAAAAAAAACGGGGAAATTAACTATTCCACGCGGACGAAGTCGCGAGCACAGCTAGTATTTAATATTTAGTACTCACCTATCACTCCTCAACATGCCGGCATGATGGCAAGCAAAACCCGACGCAAACAGTTCCCCCAAAATCTTGTTAGGGCTGCTCCCAATAGCTTTCTTTGCCTTCAGAAACCCTCCGGAGTCTTCAGGCTCGAAGTGCTTCAGGTGGCCCTTCTTTTGAGCTAACTCTTTGAGCACCAAAGCGGTCTGGTGCGTCGCGTTACGGGCGTGCACGAACACCATTACTTGGTGACCCTTTTGGACCATGTCGATTGTTTTGTCGTAGCATACTTCGTTCATTATTTGCATCTGGAAATGTTAAGCTGGTTAAGTGTGTTTTAACCTCATAAAACCGAGATTTCCAGGCAAATGTTCTTTATATACCACTTTCTATTGTTAAAATAGTTTTAACAATAGAAAGTAGTATTTAAGTCTTACGACCTAAAGCTCACGGTCACTTTTTATAATAAGTACATATACCTATTTATTAACGGGCCATGTACCTGATTTTTAAATATCCCGTATTTCAGCAATGTCATGATAGATTTTCCGTGATGATGGCGTTTGTAATAGCTAATAGTATATAATTTTTAAAATCAGGGACACGGTTGACTATCTTTCAGTTGATAAGGACCTATGCTATGCTTGTCACACAGAAATGTATTACTTTTTGGAAAGTTAGTTTTCTTTCGAGTTTGATAACGTTGCGCACGTACGGTTAACTTCAATTAAATTGTACATTTTCTATCAAATAAACGGCAGAAAATACAAGGAGCCTGGCAAAGAGTTACATAGTTTGACCGTTTGCTCTATAAAAGTGGAGCCGAAACACGAGGTGCGAGTTTTTGCAACTTATGCTTGGTATGGTATAATGTTTACTTAATAAATAAATAAATAAAATAAATAAATCATCACCTGTCTCAGATGAGAACCACTTCCGGTGACGTCCTTGACACCAATGAACTGTTGTTCCAGAGGGACCGGCCTGAACCGGGAGTCGAAGAAGAACAAACCGATATTTGGGTTCACGCGCAGGAACCTATAAAAGAAACACACAATAAGCACGATAGACCCACTTGTTCTGGCGATAGGAATGACCTGGAGGGAAGTGAAGCACGAATGGTGACGTGGTCTGCCCCATCCAGGAGACACAAGACAATAAAACAAGATCCACTTGTTCATTATCGCCATCAGGCTATCACAGTCCACTGTTGGACATAAGCTTCTCCAGTTGTTCGCCACTTTGGGCAAACGACTGGACGTCTTACCCATAAACGCCACGCTGGGCAGATGTGTTGGCGATCGCAGGGCCTAGCTCCACGCTCCGGTGACGTATA